>JAVSBS010010441.1:74231-149960 GCA_033124195.1 Coracias cyanogaster
CAGCTAATTTACTCTTCTGGTTTCTTTTTATTCTAGTATTCTCAAATGCGGGATGAAGTATTCAAATCAAACTTGGTGTGTGCATTTATTGTTCTTGTATTTATCACCGCTATACAAAGCTTACTTCCTTCATCCAGGTAAATACAGAAATATTTCTCTATATATTTGAAGGTGGTCTTGGGGAAACAGCTGTATAACATTTCTAGGACTGACATGGAATGAACCCATAAAATCTACTTGTTCCCCCGAAGTGCTCAGAAATATTTTTTCACTTTTTTTCCTGATTTTACCTACTTTTGTATCACATTATCTGCAGCTACGTGTTTTCATATGAGACAGCAGCATCTGTTGACATTATGTTGTAATGTGGAACCCCCCACTCAGATAAGTGGGAACTTTGGGTTACAAAAGTTTGATGCGATATGAACGGCTGCTTCCAGTGTAGAAGTAAAATATGACCTGGACTTATAACAGTGACTCTTTGCTAAATGACTGGTAATCACCTTGGGAATTAGTGAGTGGTTTCGTTTAGTTTCTTACTTGCTACATGAGAAAATTGTACTGTTGTGTTCTGTTGCTGATGATACATATTACCCAGCTGGGCAAAGCAACCTTGTGCCATTAAAAAGAAGCAAGTAGGTGATCTGGTAAATCTTTTCTCGTTTCTGCTTTTATCTGTGGCTGACCAAGCAACAACTTCCTATCAAGGTGACAAAAATGCGACATAGCTGAGACCTCTGTGTTCACGTTTCACGCAGTCAAACCCATTATTTGGCATTTTTGTCTATTATTCAATAGTGAGAACACAAGAGTGTATACAAGGACTAAGGTCAGTTTTCTAGCATCATAGCAGATCCAGCAGAACATGATTGCCACCAAAACATGTGCCTGATCCCATTTGGTCTTTGGCTTAGCAAGTGCTAAAATGGATATGCTCAGATGAAAATAATTCTCAGGTGGTTTCTAATGCTCAGATGAGCCTTAACTTGTGCCTGCCTGTAGAACAACCTTGAAAATACAGTATTTGTGGAAAAAATAAGACATTTGTGTCATAGTAATGAAACAATAGGTCTTGGATCATCTAAAGACTCGGTTCACCATATTTATGTCTAAGAATACCACAATGATGCAGGCAGACAACTGTATTCTGTATCAGTGTTGTTCCATATATTTTGTAGTACTCAGCTGGGGAAGTACCAAGAGTAGTGCCTGACCTTCTGCTGTTCCTTTTGTGCTATATTGCTCTAACACTAGTAAGTTTGTTTGGTTTTTTAAAGTTCTTCTCACAATACACATTTGAAATGCGTCAGTTCTGGTAGCTGTTTGTTTTGTTTTTTTCTCAATATGTACAAGAAGATTTATGGATCTTATTAATGGAACCCATTTTCCAAAAAGATTTCTGCTCCTGTATCAATCACTGTTATACCAGCAAAAAAAAACATGACATTTTTTCTATCTGCAAAGATTCATCTCTGTTATTTCTCATGAGAGTGTCTAGAGTCATTGGAATTAGGGGAGAAGGAGTCACATGGCCACCTTGCCTGCAGCTGTCCCACTTTCTGGCTTCCCATCTTGCACAGTAGTCTTGTGTTTTCCCTGCACTTCAGAAATGCTTTAAGAAAAAGCATTAGACTAGATAAATAACCAAGAGATTAGATAAATTCCGAAAAGGTAAGATTAGAAGAGATTTTAAAATAAAATTATGGAACCTTGGCCTCAAAAATGCACTTGGGGCCACATGGGTGTTTTATTGCAGTTCTTTCAGGAACTAGGGATCACCATCAAGATTTAAGAAGGAAAAATTTGGTCTTTGTTTTAAAAGGTCTGACAGTCTGCTTCAGAAATGTATTTCAGTCTTAAAAAAGCATGCCTGTTAAATGAGTAAAGGTCAACAGAAGAGCAACCCTAAAATAACAGGATGAGGGATTTTGAGGTTTCAACATGCTTCAACATATTGAATGAGGAAATAATTCAGAAGTTCAAATTTCCTAAGTTCCATTCTAAAAAGAGTTCAAGGTATGAGCACATAAAAAAAGGTATCACAAAGTTAGGCAGGATTTGTATTCAGAGAGTCTGGGAGATAATTGCATGCTCATCTGTTATACCTCTACTAGGTATCAGAGGAAATATAATTGTGGAAGAGCATGGAAAACATTTCCATGGAACAACAAACTGTAATTCACACTTATCTTAGTAACTTACCCGTTTGCTATCAACACATTTAAGTGTCTTTCAGTGAATGCATTAGAGCCCTGTTGAACAAGGATGGAAGTTTGTAATTGCTTAAGTCCATGTTTGAATATTTTTCTGAGCTGAGTCTTTTGGGGATTTATGGAAACAAAGTGAAAGAAAACATTATTTAAATCATTGTAAAACATACCCTACTAAGGATCTTCAGGGAGTTTCCCAGATAGGTTTCCGTAGCCTGTGTGTTAAAGAAGGGAATCATCTTCCTATTACTGAGTTAGTGTATGGGAGTTTCAGAATTTTATCTCAGTTCATATCTGTCTCCTGCAGGATAAATATTTGAGCCATTCATAACTTTCCCTGACAGGGTAGGCACATCACTGAATTTAAAAATCTTTGCAATAGTTTTCATTCTTTGAAATATTGAGCTGGGGAAATTGCTCTAAGTGACATAAATTAATGACATATTTCTGCTCTAATTATCCTCTATGAAGCCATTAAGTTACATTGCCACCTTGCAGTCATTCATCTTCTCCATCTGAGAGGCCTGGGAGTTATATGAATTTCCTGCAATGAACTTTTTGTATGCTTACATGGACAATAAATCATATTAGAGTAGATTGCTGAACTAGTCTTATTTCTGTAAGTTTTTTATGAGGTTATACTTGTAAGGAGAGAAAAAACAGGTTTCAAACAGTTGTTCATTTAAACATCTGAATCTTTTGTTTTACACAAGTTCTCCTTCTGGCTCAACTCTTGAATTGCGACTCCACACGAGGAAGAGGAAACACAAAAGCTCCATTTCAAACTTCACTTGATCTTGACACTAAGGAAACCCCTAGAAGGAAATGCATTTGGTCTTGAATCTCTTCTTGAATGAAGAGAGGATCCAAGCCAAGTGTCCGAGTTCTGATGGAAATTAATGGACAGAAGAGTATTATGGCTTTGTTCCTATTCCTCTAACTTTCTCTATCTTGTGATGTACTGGATCCTATCAGCATGCTGCCAACAAAATCTTAGCACAGATACTGGATTGATCCTCTAGGAGGTCATAGGTGTGGCAGGCTTCAGCTTTGTTTTTATCTCAAGCAGTCTTAGACAAAAGAGAAACACATCAATATTCAATGGAGCAGCTAGAGTGGAAGAATTTTTGTTGGCCATATGTTTATTAAGATTAAATACAAGACCATGTTTCTCAGGCACCTAAGCAGGTTATGCTGCATTTTTTATTGATATCCCAGATTTAGGTACCTAGATGCTCCCTTTACAATACCTTAATTCAATAACACTGGAACTTACAAGTAGAGTTTTGCAGTCCAAAATAAGAAATCATGTTTACCGTCCTTAGGTCTGACCTCTTGAGGCTTGACCTTAATCTCTTTGAAAGCCTTAATTTAGTTACATTTAGAGCTGGGTCAGGCTAGATCTGCAGAACTAGCAAGCTACATTGGCATATGTAGATTGTCTATATATATCTGAGACACAGATAGAAAGTATCCGTTACAAAAGAGGATCCATTAATTTGGCTTTGGAAAGCAAGAAGACCATTGCGGAATACTGCTGTAGTATGGGAAACAAGGAATTCATCTTATGTAACTATCAGTCAGTTAGTGTTTATACCCCAGGTTCAGAGTATAGCCACTGGTGAATGGGTCAATCATTGGATCTAAATAAATCTAAGAGACGGCTGTGCAGTGAGATAAACTACACAGCTCTCTTGATGAGCCCTCTTGACTCTGTTGACTGGTTCTCCAGGTTTTTCCTGGCTTAACTGACTGTCTCTCCCTTGGCTTTTTTTGTATTTTCACAGATAGAAGCTGCTCTCAAGGCATTGTTGCATTGTGTATCTACTTGGTAGCCTTGGGACTTTCAGAAAGTCCTCACATTCTTCCCATAAAACTTCTAGTCATACAGGATGAAATCTTTGGCTCCTGTCCTAGTCTTTATTTCCTCATTATTCACTCTTCCCTTCATAATATAGTTTGGTTTTACTGTCTGCCTTGTTCCGTCTTTCAAAAGCAAGCTTTACATCTAGGTGAAGTCATTGAAGAGGATAGGACCTCTTTGGGAAGCTTCACTGTGTCCTGCATTCAAGTCACACACAAAACTCTGACAAATCTTGTTGGAGTGAAATGCTGACCCAAGTGTAAGATAAGATCTTACAACAACAGTGCATCATCAAAACGATGTGAAAGCTAATATTACCACATGGAAGCTCTCAAGAGAGCTTATTTCTGTTCATTAGGGAACTGAAATTCCATTTTGATATTTTTGACATTTCGTTTCAAAATGTTTTGTAATATAATCTGATACTACAAGAAAAGTACCATCTTGTGTGTATATATCATACTCATAGCAGTTCAGACACGTTCCAAAAGAAAAACCTCTCTGATAACTACAGCCTCCTTTTCTGTTTGTTATTTGCTTAACCAGTTTTCTCTTCTGGACTCCTACACTTCAAGTCTTGTTAATTTTGAGGTTCTGAGAATAGGAGCTGTACATATAAGCCATTGTTGCAATACTGTAAATTAGTCTGAGGCTTGCATGCTGGTTTCAAAATCTTATAACTTGATTTTACTTCTGTGTTACCTTGATTCATTTTAGTAGGTGATAGACAAGAATGTTCAAAATAAATTATATTTTATTCTGTCCTGATACTTTAAAGGAGTAATTGTCTCAGCAAGTTTGTTTGGATCATCATAAAAATTAAAACCAGAACATTTTTGTAAAATACATTTAAAATAAAGTAGGCTAAAGCATACAGGAGTACAGTTCTGCACTTAAATGCCTTTCCATTTGACACCTGTACCTCATATGTTATTTAAGTGTTTTCTTTCAACATGACCAACATTTCCTCACATAAATGCATATTTATGCTTACTTTTTAAAAAAATCATTTTTAATATAAGCATTTTTATTTAACCTGTTTTCTCAAGGTATTTTCTGCAAACATCAGCACCATGAGGAAGATGTACTCACAGTTTTCACATAAACTACCCAGGGCATTTTTGATGTCTCCTTGGTGCAAATATTTTAGAGTCTATCCATCAGCTGCAAATACGGCCAAAGATAAAAAATTTCAGTTCTCACACAGACTGATTCTCAGGCTTGTCCTGCTGTGTCCATGTATCTTTGTCATTATCTCAGTGTGGTTTCCTCTTCCTGTTGGTTGAATACTTATTAGCTTATGGTGACATTTTAAAAAGTGAAAACTATAGTCAAGTTAATAGGCTTAAACCACAGATTTAAATTCAGACTTGTGTAAGTTTAGAATTTGTTCTTCTAAAGTGAAATTCGAATAGTCTGAATTTGAGGAGAATTTCAGGTAGGTTGATATATAATCCATTCTGATTCGGCAGGTGGATCTGGGTGACCTGCTGAAAAATGAGGAAAGAAAAGCTATGTCCCCCTTGGATTCTTAAATTTGTCTTGCCACAGGGCACAAGTGTACAATTAGCATTGCACCCTACCCAAAGAGAAGAGGGAGAGGTGATGTGCAGTAAAATCTAATACTTCATATTTTCAATAAGGCAAAACATATGTTTACAGAAAGCTTAATGAGCAGGGCACAGCCTACCTACATTCAGGCACCTGGAGGTGCAGAAGTCTCCCTGGAGCACCTTGATAGTCCACTTTAAAAGATTTTTTTTCTGTGAGACATTATGATTAAGTCACTGCAGTGTACTGGCATGTATGCAATGAGGTTATTAGAAATTTTGATTACTTAATTCAAACCCTCAGGTTTTCTCGTTCTCCTTATAGAGAAAAGGAAAGCAGAGTGAAGAGTGGAGTTGTTTGCAGGAGCAGTGGAGTTACTTTTATTTTGCATGCATTTGATCTTTGGGAACAGAAGGATGATTGGCACAAATGGGGACAAAAACTTGACTTGTGAAGTGCTGAATGTTTTCTTCTCAACAAAGTAAAGCAATTTACTGCATTTCCCTTGGGGTTCCTTGGTTGGCTATAGATCCTAGATTTAAGCAAGAAAAAGGAATAAATTTACAAAAATATAATGAAAGATGGACTGGAAGAAATTATTATTTTAACATTTTATTCAAAGGACTTGAACTACCTATTTTGTGTACACATTTAACAATATTTGATTAAGGATCATATTTGCAAGGGCAAAGTTTGTAGCATATGCCAAATGACATGTTTTATTTAAATCTGTTTGGATGACAGAACACCTTTTCATATGCTTTATATTTTAAATGCTTCCATGAAAACAGTAGATCATTTCTTTTGCTTTTTTAGATTCTTAGCTGCAGTTGACCCACTACTAATTAGAAGGAGGGGAATCTTGCATTTCTTCAATTGCTATATCCTGACATACATCAGAAATCAGGGTGCATTGTTGCAGTCACATTAGAGTCTATGTCCTCAGTGTAGCGTGAGTTTAAGACACCTGTATTGGGCTGCATACAAAGCAATAGTCTACTAAACTGCCCCCAAACCAGTCTACTAGAGTGGGAACAAGCTCATACATGTGGCATCAGGATCCTACAGGTTGAATAGGTTTGCTCTGAAAGAAACTTATGAGACAACTGAGTCCCAAAAGAAAGGACATTCCTGCCACTCTATATAGACAAAGGAACTGGCAATTATTTTCCTAGCTTGCTTCTTCAACAGCACTTTCACAGCAAGAAACCATGTGAAGCAATAGCAGACCTGTGGAACATGAACAAATCTTTGCTTTCTCTGGGTTTTTTCCTAGACTAATTGTCTCAGATTTATGACAATTGCTTTTCCTAGTCTTAACTGTTTATGCATTTGTTTTTATTAGAAGTGCTATTGTGTTGAGATTTAATGCTGGGTTCTTTTTTTTTCTTCTTCCCAGGGTAATACCAATGGTCATTCAGTTTTCTATTCTGATAATGCTGCACTCCGCTCTTGTGCTAATCACTACGGCAGAGGATTACAAATGTTTACCCTTAATGCTCCGGAAAACTTGCTGCTGGATTAATGAGACCTACCTAGCCAGGAATGTCATTATATTTGCTTCCATTCTGATTAATTTTCTTGGAGCCATCATCAATATCGTAAGCTTATAGGGAACGAGGGAATATTATATAGGAAAGAATGATTTATTAATTGCTAACTAATGTGTTTGTAAACCAGCTGTGGTTTAAATATAGAAGGTAAAGTGACACAGCTTCATGAAATTCAATCTGTTACTTAAACAATGTATTTCTGAAATATCTAATTATTTCTCCCTCAAACCTTTTGCTACTTTCTGTTCAATATATCTACCCTTTGAGGGCCATTTTTAATTTTCTGACATGCTGATATACTTCCTTAAAGACTGTCAATCCAAGTACTGCTTACAGACATTAAGTTACTCATCTCAGAGTCCTCCCATTCTAAGACCCTGAAGTGTGACAAATCTAGAGTAAAGTTTACCAGTATATCTGTGAGGAAAGGCAGGTACTAAGTTTTGATTAGCAGCTGTGGTTAGATAAAAGTATTAGTGGGCCTGGCTCTAGACAATGTCACAAGGTAAAAGACTGGAGGTCTTATATGCAAATAAAATAAAGCCCTGATTATCCTGATGTCTTCAGAAATATGAGACATCTTTGCATGAATTAGGCAGATTATCATGGCAGACAACCTGGCAGGTGTTGAAGCCTGAGCCAAGAAGAAGGTAAATAACTCATCAATAGATTAAAAGTAACATTTTCATCACTCTTTCCTCTTGTATGGTACCTTCTGGCTATGGATATAGCAGTGCTTTTTCATCTGAATTTTATTATTTGTAAATATTTATTTCCTTCTAAGTGAGACCAGGAAATCGTTTAGTGACAGTAATAATGACAGCAATTAGAACAACACAACAGCAACAATAATTATCCTGTAGTAATTAATAAATCTTATTATTATACCACTGGACTAAATATGCTGAAGTCTGATACTTCAAGGGTTTGCCTCGTCTTTTGCTAACAGATATGAGATCTTATTACATTCTATTGTCGTTGTTCTCACATGATTGAATTTGGGTTGCTGCTACGCAAGGACATAACATCTTCCCGGGTTTTTTAGTGATGTCATGCAGTCACTGATAAGAGAGTTAGTCAGAGAAAGAAGAACATAGCCACTGATTGCTGTCCTCACAGAGAGAATATGATCATGGTAAATGACAGGAAGTTCAATAGGGCTGCAAACATCCTGAAGATAAGGACAGTGGTACATTATATTATAGATTGCTACAGATTGTTGTAGAATTTAGAGTATTTAAAATCATGTTTGACAAATATTTCTCAGGAAATATTTTGGTAGAATTCATTTTTCTCTTGAAACAAGGTGATCCCTAATGGTCTATCCATACCCCATTTGCTATGGATATGATGATAATGAGATTTTCCCCTGACTTGCTGTGGATTATTTTTTAAGATCATGTTCACTGCAATCTTGTGGAATGGCTAATCCAAAACCAGTCTAAATAAATATAATTCTTTCTACTGCCATACCAAGGAGACTCTATAAAGCTGTAAACAGTTAGATTTATTGTCATATATTTAGAATGTCAATGACTTGAGTCACCAAGTCCTGAACTCTAGAGGAAATCACAACATTCATATAACCTCATTATTTCATGTCAAAATTCTGCCATAGTAATAGTTTACTCAGGAGGGACATGAATGCATTTAGGAACAGGTAATGAATCTCAGCCTTGCAGCTATATGTGCCCAATTGGAAGGGACTAAGACTCAGATGCTTTCTAACAAGATCCAGACGGCTTCATTTTCACCAGAGGGGGCAAGTGAGTCTTGGGGTTATTTACATTAAGTGAATTCTTATTGTTATAAAGTTAGAATGAAGTTTCTGATCCCTAAGGCCTATTAAAACGCTACCCAGAGTGGTTCTCATGGTACTGTGCCCTGCAGAGAGGTGCCGTATGCCTCATAAAGTTTCAGAAGGTACCATTAACTATCTGTTGTCACAGAGGGCTGCACAGACATCCCAGAGAATGTTGCTGCATTGCAGAGATAACTGAATTGCTGAAAGAACAAACAAGAGAGTTCCAAGTTCAAAATTAATTAGAATTTAATTATAGGAAATCGGGCCTCATTAAACAAACTCTCTAACTCTTGGAAAGAAAGACAGGGGAACTAGATTGTACATACTGGGTTGATGAAACAACCTAGTATAAACATTTAGATTGGATTAATATATGCAACAGGAGACTCCATCTGCTTTAACTGTCAAAATATGAAACCATTAATTATTTTTTCCTGTATTCTAAAACCATGATGCATTGCAATTAAACACTGCTATTCTGTTTATATTTTATACATTTGGTTTGAAATACCATTAAAATGAATGCAGGTCATAACAGCAAAAGGCAGTATTTCATTCTCAAAACCACTGTGTCAGGAATGAATTTTCATTTGCTTCCATTCTAGGCATCACAGTAGCAGTTCTGGGACCACATTATGCTTTGGCACAAGCATAATTAATTCTGCACGATGCCATGGGATTTTGTCCCACATCTAGAAGGATAACAACTTCCATAACAACATAGCAGAAGAAAACTGCTTGGAAACAAGTACACACATGCAATCTGATTTTATGCTCCCAATTTAGTAATTTTCTCTATAGTTTATAGTAAAGTAAAAACGTTTTAAGAGGGTAATTCTTAAGAGTCCAACATCACTACTCTGAAACTCCCAGAGGAACTCATCTTTCTGTTTTGGCAACAAAAGAACGTAGGAAGGCTACTCAAATGCTGAATGTCTTCAGCACAAATAGTTACCCCCTTTCCATTTCATCTCCATACTATGTCTTCTTACTGTCCTTTTAGTCCTTGGGGCCAGTTAGGGAGCTCACATGGAAAGCAGGCCAGCCAGTTCTATCCCTGAACCCAGAGAGCCAGCAACAAAAGCCCTTAGTCATCAGTGCATAATGTAGTCCTGATTTTGCTTTCTTTCTTCACAGCTATGGTGTGATTTTGACAAACCAGTAGCCTTGAAGAACCAGACATTCAATTCATCTGCATCTTTTACGGACATCTGTTCCTATCCTGAGGTATTTTGGAGGGTACTTTTAAATGTGAGGCACGGATCCACAAAGGTTACATGGTGACCACTGCCTAGAATCAATGACCTGTTCTGTGTTCTGGTGGTGGAGTCAGGTTCCTTGACAACATTATGAAGCTGAACTTTTTTATCTATCCATATGCTGATAGAAAAAGCAGAGACGGGTTACATAATAAATTAATCTTATGGTCCAATGGGGCATTACAACCAAGTTTCAACCTTTGAACTTAATGCAGAACCTTTATGCTGGAAATGCATACAGAAATGATTCAATGAACCTAGTGTAATAAAACATACAACTTAATTCATATGAAGCTAATGGAGACTAGTACTTCTTATATAGCAAAATCAGCAGTCATTCTGCTGTAGCTATTTTAAATTTGCATTTGGAGAAAAAGAAAGCCTCCTTATGATGAGCAAGCAGGCAACAAAATCAATGGGCTGGTCATGTGCAGATAAAAGAAATATATTGCTTAGAAATTCATATGACAATGTCATGATACTGCCAGCAGTATGCTGCAAATTGCAGGGATGCAGACTTTGCTGCAGTACTAAAGAAAAACTGCACTCAGAAAAATGAATGCTCTCTCTCCTAAAGCTGTATTATAGTAATTAATTTAAACTACATTTGGATTGTGGGTGTTGGTGTAAATCTTAACAGCTTATGGCCATGATTGTCTCTATATATCCAGTATCAGATGCATGGATTATATTTGACAGCTGACTAATCACTGAGAAAAATGAGACAATGAAGACATCAGAAAATGAGATATTAAAAAAACTTCCAGGCATCACACTGTAAGAGAGTAATGTAACTAAGCTAGCCCTGCAATATTAAAAATAAAATTAAAAAAACACCCAAACTTGTGGTTTTATCGTCTCTTCAAGAAGCATGGGAAAGGAAGTGTTCAAGGCCAGATTGTATGGGAACTTGAGCAACCTGATCTTTAAGGTCCCTTCCAACCCAAACCATTCTATGATTCTATGGTTAAAGCCGGAGTATGATTCCACTGCCCTGATTAATGTGGGTCTTGTGGAAGTTCAGAATCTAAAGGAATATAAATTATTTTCTCTCAGATGACTTCTCACTAGCAAATTACTACATGCATCATCTCTCCCTTTCCTCTTTTAACTATAGAGGATGTCCTTTGCCTTCTAATACAATGAAAATGCCATAAAGGCACAGAGGAGGATTTCTGCTAACAGGGAGGTGCCATGCAAAATAGAGAATTTCTAATTTCACAGGGTACCCTAAGAAGACAACTGAACCCTGAAATCCAGAGCAATTTTTTTATAGTTTGATCACTTGATCATTTGTGTAGATATTTATGGAGTTAATATGTAGTCACTAATCACCAAAAGTAACCCGTGCTGTTTTCTGTTCAGTATTTTGTCTTCACTGGTGTGCTGGCAATGGTGACTTGTGCAGTCTTTCTTCGTCTCAACTCTGTCCTGAAGCTGGCAGTACTTCTCATCATGATTGCGATCTATTCTCTGCTGACTGAGACCATTTATGCTTCCCTTTTTCTGCAATATGACAACTTTAACCACAATGGAGAGTAAGTGTTCACAGCCTCCTTTAGGAATTTATTTTTAATAAGGTATTGGGTCAAGTTTTACCAGAGGATATATGCATTGGTTAGCACCATAATTAAATATTGGATAGTACCATGGTTAAGTATGGAGTGATGGTTGCAAGAAGCAGTGCCTAATCCCAGAAAATTTATGATGATGTAATTCTTTCCCAGTCCTTTTTATTAAAACATTTTTTCATGAGGACATTTAAATATTGAACAGGGCTTGTCTTTTATTTCTCCCATAGTCTATCCATGTGGCTAAAAATACGTATTACAGTGCATATATATTGGTTGTTTCTATTCTTGAAAACTCCAGAGATGTTGATTGAAATTCTCACCTCAATTTAAGAAAACAGGAGTGCACAATTTATTTTTTAGGGCCAGAGTTTTAGCTGAATAAAATCCAAACTATAATGTATAGTTGTGAAAGACATAAGGAATACAGAGATGATCCTGTTTTGCAGAAGTGCATTGGAAGAACAGACTCCTCCTCCCAGCAAGAGGAGTTGATGAGGAGGACAGAAAAGCCACAGTGATTTGCAGAGTCAGAGGTGCACTAAGAGTTGCAATAACTGAATCTAGAGCAGCAGAGATTTAGCTCATTCAGAAAAACACTTCTTCAATTTTTGATACTTGACCAATTTAGTATTGCTGTTGCTTGTGAGTGTGTGCCAGATGAAGATCCTCAGAATGAGAGAAAAGCATGGATTTGCAGTACAATTACTTCTCACAAGAGCCACATCTTTACACATAGTAAGGCTCTACATGCTTTTTTGCTTCCTATGGTAGCAAGATACTAAAGATTTTACTCATGCTAGTTATCCTCCTACAGACTAATGATATGACATATAGCACATTCACAGCAGACCACAGCAAACATGAGAAATTGCAGTAAGCAATACTTTGGCTAAGTCAGTAGACGTAGAAGTAGAAATAATTTAATTTTTGTCACAGATCAAGCATGACAAAGAAATATTCTCCCTGTGTACCTACTGTGGCTACAATTTAGTTATTTAATACATTTGTCTCCAAAGAGTGAGCACTCCAGTTACACTCCTGTTCTCTTGAACTAATTATTGCTAAGTTAAATTTTCAAATACTGAAGGTTTTTTAAAGAACAACAAGTACCAGTTTGAATAGTGAAATGTAACTTCTGAACAATTACAATACTGACAAATCAATAACTGTGTTTTATTTTGATTTCTTTTTTCCAGCACAGACTTCCTGGGTACAAAGGAAGCATCTTTACTACTGATGGCAATGTTCCTTTTAGGCGTATTTTATCATGGTCAACAGGTAATGCAAACATTTGCTTTAGCCATTCCCTATATCATTTGCAATTACAGGATGTGACAATAATTACTTTCAAAATACCAACTGCTTTTATATTCACTCGAGCATATGACCTTTTACAATTTAATAAACCACATGCAGAATCTGATTAAAGCTCACATCTGACACTGCTTAGCATTCTTAAAGAACGTGTGCACTGTTATATTCACCAATACACAAGTTATATTGCATTTTCTAATAGAAATTGAAGGAACAAACAGGACTTCATTTATCTTACATACATACATAATTCCAGTGGCATCTGACTGCTTCAGTGCACTTGAGTAGACATAAAACAAAAATGAAGAAAGGGAATAACAGACAGTAAATAATAAAACTCCCATGAAATATGTTAGTATGTTCGTAGAGGAATAACAACAGGTTGGAGAAAATGAGGAAAAATTACAGTTAAGCACCAACACTAATTTCTTTGGGTCATGGACCACTTGCAAGAATTCTTTCACAGGGACCTAGATCATAACCAGAATTTAGGAGCATCAGAGCTTTAGCATTAATATCCTCAAGGAGGAACAGAGGAACTGGGTATTTCAAGCATCCATACACAGTGTACAAGGAAAATGAAATATGACAAATTAAGATTAAAAACAAGAAATGCATTGAGTGAAAGCCACCTAAAGCAGGATATTTTCTTCACAGTGCTTCTGGTTGGCAATCTCTAGGATGCTGCATGTCAAATGTCCTGAGTTTGGACAGCTTCTGTTCACATAAAGGCAAATGGGACCACTGCATTAAAAGGAGTAGCATCTATTACTGCCTTTTTTAGACATTGTCCTCCATGTTCAGCTTCCTTGAAGATTTTCCCTTCAAAAGCATTAAACTGATTAATACCAGCATTTCATAATCCTAATTTGAGCGAGGCAATAAGAGAGAAATGCTGCTGTAATGAATAAATAAGACAGTATTATACACTTCTTTACAATATTACAATAACATATTTATAAATTGTGCAGATACCTACAGGTGGCATTCCATCCATAGGAGAGCAAAGAGAAGGCAACATCTAAATATTCTAGTAATTTTCTTCTTTTATATCTTCTTTTTGAGGAAATGAGGAATGAGTGGGTAGAGGAAACGAGATGAAATGTGCTTTGTATCTGGATTTAAATTTGATGGGAAACAATGTGTTCTGATACATCTTTATCAGGACATAAAGCTCATTTAGGAAATCCCATGTTTGTGATAAGCCTTGTAATATTCCCAATGATTCTTAACATACATGAAGATACAAATCCAAGGGTTTGGAGTTGTCTAAAGTAAAAGTAAGTGCAAAGAAAGCACTAAAGGAGTTTAGGTAGAGCAAGGATTAGGCAGAATCCAGGCAATGCTCTGCAGGATCCCAATTCTGCATGTAAATGTCTGTCTTCTACAAAAGCCTAGTCTGGGATCTTTAAGAGTATTTTCCAGCCCAGAGACCTGTTAGCACAGCACAGTCTTTTTCCAACCTATTAATCTTCCTTGTTCCATAAAACAGAGTGGCTGCACTCAAACTACTGTTGGAAATGGTCCCTGAGATGTGCTAACTGCTGAATGGTCTCCCAAATGATTCATAGGGTCACTCTGTCAATTTAACAATATCCAGCAGCAGTGCCCAGGAACATTTCGTTGTATTGTTTAATTTCTTATTATAGAGTTAACCTAAAGATCTCTGTATAAATGCCAACTAAAAAAATATGTAAAAATTTGATCCAGAGCACATCAAAATCTCTTCAATAGTCTGAACTGATGGGGAGCACAGTAAGTCCAATAAATCTCTGCTCCAGCACAGCTTTGCTTCTCACAAACTGCAAAAGTATTCGGAAGTAGAATAGCTTAAAACTTTCTTCATTTTAGGTGGATTTACAGAAGAGATTAATTTTGAAGCTAAAATTTATGGGCCTTTAGTTTGTGAACAACAAACTACTGCTCTTTATCCATTATGATTTAAAGTCAATCCCCATTTTTACATCCAGAATTTTAAGTTAGATTCAAGAAAAGGTTGTTCAAGACTGTTTAGTTAGACATTGCACCTTTTTAAACTCTTACCTGTACCTCAGTCAATACATCTCAAGGAACCCTTGTGTTAAATCCATAATTAAAAGTAGTTGTGTTACTGTTACAGGACATCAGGCTAAATAGACTAATTCCCTATTATAAATTCAATTTAATCTAGAAACACATCTTTTTAATATGAGTAACAGATATTTTACAGTGTTTCTGCAAACTAAACTTGAGGAAAAGCACATGAAAGAAATATTGTGGGTAATTCTGAGGTTAGACTTGTTGTGTTGTAAAATGTGTTCATTTACTGCTTAATCTTTTTACTGAGTGAAGTAGAATGTTTTACATGAATATAAACTATGCCTTGAAATCTTATCAAAATACAATACCCTATGCAGTCTTCTCTGCTAGGAAAACATCTTTAGAAAAAACACATGATATAAACAGTTTATTATCCCTGAGCAAAACCTTCTACTGTGGCTTTAAAAGGGAAGGTTCTAACAACTGTAAAGAGGAATAAAACTACCCACAGCAGGCTCGGTCCCTCCTCTGTCTCCACCTCAAATAGACCTTATAAAACAGAGGGGAAAACCCACTCTGTTTTCTTTTAGATTGTAGATCTGAGTGCTGATCTTACCTACACCCGATGAGTGTTCTGGTGTAGGCAAGTGTTGCCTGACAGCTTTGCTCCTCTGCTCTTTGGTACAAAGGAAGACTTGAACTTTGACATGGCAAGTTTTACCTTTTAGGAAGGAAAGCTCCCTGGAGTACAGTCAACCTACAAGGTGCTTTACGTTTTCTTCTGAACTGTTTGTCTTTGGTCACTTCTGGTGATGACAAATGTGAACCAGATGAATCACTAAACAATACCTGAACCCTCTCTCTTAGTCACTTCCACCCGCTGCAGGCTTGCTCTTTACTTCAGCTTGGTACATTAATTGTAACCCAACAACTTCCTCAATCCCCACACCTTTCAAGAAACCATTTGATGTCTCTCCCTACTGTAAATTTTATCTATTTGCTGGTATAATACACTTCTTTGTTGGATCTTTTATTATTATCTATGGTTAGAGCATCTCAAGCCTCACAAATATATTTTCTCTTTCAGTTTACTGTACAAAGCTATATTTCCATCATTTTCAATAAGTCCATAGTTTAATAAGTCACCCCTTGTACAAGCTAGAGCATCATCTGCCTTAAAAACTGCTTAAAACTCTCCTTCAGTGTAATTAACCCAAAAGTTCTGGCAGTGCTGGTCTTGTCCATGTGCTGACACACATGTGCCTCTCAAGCAAGCAACGTGATGTTTGGAGATGTTCCCTGCTTTAGCTAGCAGAGAGTTGTCATTTACGCATATATGAATATGCATTTTTAATATATAAAAATACATAAAATATATGCATATATAAGCTGTGCTGTGCAGGAATCTTCCTTTTGTTCTGTACACATACAGCACCGAAAAACATTTAGCTTTGGTTTATAGCTGGGGCTATCAGGCACCGTCACTGTGCACATACTAAAGTGTCGTTGCCCACTCTGGATCAACAACATATCAGGGACAGAGAATTCGATGGGCTATCAAATAGCATATCTTTCGCTATCTTTTAAAAGACTTAAATTGCAAATAACTGCATGTCCCAACAGCGGAAATACCCAATTTTTGTGCCACAAACTTGAAAGTCCTCTTTGGGAATGTGTTGGGCTGTTATGTACTGTTTTGCTGAATTATGTTCATCTTTGTGAAGTAAGCTATCTCTCTCTGCAAAGCATTTAGAATGACCCTTGTGCTGTTTTCACATGAAACACATTTCATTTCAAAACACATATAAAAATGGGAATGTATTTATTTTATATCAATAGCAATATCTTCCAATACCTTATCTCCTGTCTGACTCCATTACCTAACCAATAAAGAAGTGTTTAAAAGGAAAATAATTTTGTGACAATTTCTAGCCACTGACCATAGCAGTAATATGACAAATATTACTTTGCCCAAGATTCCTCTGAGACATTCACCATACAGAAGGCAAGGAAATAATCTCTTTTTCTGGCAGTGAAATCAAATTCTTTTGGAGTCAAATATCTTCAGCAGCACTGAAGGCGGTTACATAGCAGGAGCAGCCTGCCAGCATGGCAAAACAATCTCTAGTCTTATCTTGTCAGGTTTTATTTTTGCCTTTTTTTCTTTCTGAAACTACAGCTTGAATACACAGCAAGGTTGGATTTTCTGTGGCGTGTTCAAGCAAAAGAAGAAATCAATGAAATGAAGGAGTTAAGAGAGCACAATGAAAATATGCTACGGAATATTTTGCCCAGTCACGTTGCCCGTCACTTCCTGGAAAAGGATCGGGATAATGAAGTATGTATCAGTTTTATTTCTGATGCTTTTGTCTAAATAGCAAAAGAAAAGCAGGTGTGTTAGGAAATTGTTAGAACTTCATGATCGATAGGATTCATTACACAAATACTGCCAATATTCTATATCTGATTCACATTAAAAAAACATTGGTGTTTTAAAGTAAAGGGTTCTGTACTTCTAGGACCACATTTGGAGTAGTGTTCCTAGGTTCAGGCTCACCAGTAGGAGACACAAGGACCTACTAGAGCAAGTCTAGTGGAAGGCCACCAAGATGATAGGGTACTGGGGCACGTGGCATATGAGGACAGACTGAGAGAGCTGTGTTTGTTCAACGTTAAGAGGAAAAGACTGAAAGAGGATCTCATCATTGTCTTCATCTACCCAGTGGGTGTTTATAGAGAAGACAGAGGCAAACTCTTCTCCAATGTGCAAGTAGAAGGGCAAGAGGCAATGACACAAGTTACAGAATGAAGAATCTCAGTTAGACACAAAGGAAAGAAAGAAAAAAAAAAAGGAAAGTGATCATTGCGTCAGGGCTCAGAGAGGTTGTGGAATCTCCAGTCTTGGAGATATTCAACCTTCAACTGAACAAGATCTTGTGAGGCTTGACCTGATTGAGCCTGCTTTGAGTGGGAACTGTATTAGCCAACATTCAGAGGTCCCTTCCAACTTATGAATCTATGAAAATCTAGTATTACTAGAAGATATATGAATTTAACAGAATGCCTATGCAACCTTAAGATAGCCCAGTGTCACAGAAGCATTATTACAGCCCTTCCAGTTATTGTGGAAGAAATCTGTGCAGCAGGCTGCAACAGACTTGAACCTTTCACATCCTCAGACCCAAGAGAACATTTTTCTCTTTTCATATTGCTCCTGAATTGCCTCTTTGGGGCAGTTAACAAAAACATCCATTTCAGAAACATAGTTTATGGCTATGTTCCTAAACGGTGTTTGTAGCACACAAAGAAAAGCTTGGTAATGGATATTCCTAAAATAGAGTTTGAAGAGAGGTTTTTGAAAGGATAAAGGGAAGGCCAGGTTTTGTTTCTGAAAGCAGCAGTAAGTCACTTACTCCTTATCTGAAATAAGGCAAATGTATATTATAAAATTTTCTGTTAATAAAAGCTATTGTATGATGAAACTGGAATGTTGTCATGTAATGCTGGAATTATCTTTTATAATGAAGAGGTTACAAATATTGCAAGATTCAGGCTGCCAGTACTGGCATATCTATTCATTGTGCAGCAAAAAGGAACCAAGGTTACCCTTGTCTGATCATACATTTTGGAAATAGATGTAGCCAGATGAACTAGACTGCACAGTGAGGAAGCATTGCGTTCTGAAGATGTGATTTCAAATATCACCTAGGAAAGTACAATGTAGTGAGAAGATACAAGAAAAGGCACTTCAGAAATCAGCCTCTTGAGGAATTTTGCAGTCTGTGGGTATTAAACTGCCACAAAAACACTGTTCTGCACCTGAGAAAATATGTGTGTGAAAACAACCAGGTTAAAATGCTTCATTGCAAATGAGACAGACCCAAATACCAACCATGAGAGTGTTCTGGCATATCTGTGTTATGGATTTTCAGGGAATATGTGTCCTCTCTTACACATTTATTCACATACACTTACATGCATACTGATCATCAGAAGCAAAGAGATGCCCCATGGATCACTGCTGATGCTTCAATAATTTGCCACTGAATTCAATTCCACCACCCCTGCTTTTTGTAAGGCAATTTCCAGAGTGACTATACTTGAAGATGATTTATGCATGAGCTGGCTGGCTGTAACATCTACCAGATTTCAGTACAATCAATCCTGCAGTTCATGTCTGGCCATTAAGTTAATTTCTCTGCTCTCAAAAAATGAATTCCCAAATGTGTACTGTAAGCATTTTCTCATGGATGTATTATTTCTATCTTGATGCTTCTTACCAAAAATAGAAAAATGGAGCAGCTGAAGGCTCAGGCACTTGCTTTCTATCTTCATGATCTCAGGAAAGAGTAAGCCTGTATGCATATATTTTTCTCCTAGTACATATTGTTTAATCTTCCATAAGCATCCATGAATTAATGTATATATTACTTTTTCTATACCAATGAAAGGGAGTAAAAGTATCCTTATAGTATGGCTTTCGTGACCCTGCATATGTTCTTCAGTGAAAGAAACTGTAAGGGCAGGATGAGAATCAATCATGTTTTCTTCTCAATCAACGCTTTGCCATGTCTTTGGAAACTGGCAGGATTTTCCCACTTTTACTGTAGGACACATTGTTGAAGAGTCTGGATAAGTACTCTTGAGTATAAGTAGCAGCATTAGCAGCATAGTAAAGTCCAAGGCAGGGGTTCAGGATGCTTTTCTAGGGAAAAGCAGGATGAAGGAAGAAGAGGAGACTGAGCTGTTCGCATCAGATGCATAGCATCTATGAGTAAGTCTCCTTTTATCATGAGAACAAAGCAATAAATCTCCTAAAGCACTCTAACAAGAACATTGAGAAGCAACTACTCCAGGTCAGGATGTCATAAGTCTCAGAACAGAAATGAAAGTATCTGCCATTGACTAAAATTACAGCAGTTCAAGCTAGAAAAAAAATTAAACAAAAGATAATGAGTATGGTTGTGTGATGTTAGCCCCTAGAAAAGTTTAGGAGGAGTAGTGGGGAGGCTCTCTCCTTGGCATTTTTAAAGTTGAGATTAATTTAGTTCCTAAAAATTTGTTTGGATACAGAGAAGAACTGACCACATTTTCACATATATAATGACAAGAATAAATCTGTTATTCAGTACCAGAGTAAATTACATGAACAATGCAATTGGAAGCTTATCCCATAGCATACTAAATCCTAATAGCATCCTGTGTCCGATCCTTACATGCTGCTTTGTGACTCTAGTAACTCCATTATCACCTTCACTTCCGTTTCCCCCTCCTTTCAAACCCAAACAGCAGGAACCTCTTTCAGTGCCAGGCAAAAAAAAAATAGCTCGATAGCCACCTTAGGAGAGCCATAGTTTACTACAGAGTAAGGGCTCTCTGAAAACCTGTGAATAAATAAACTTGTAAAGAGCTGCAGTAATGTGAAGTATAAACCATCCACCAGAAAATATGGTGACTGAAGGACTTTTTACAAAGAGGTCATATTAGATATTTTAAATGGTCCCATCTGATCCTTGTTAATCAACAAATTTAGAAATATATTGTCAGCTGCAAACTTCTATAAGACAGACTTAAACAATAATAAATAATAAACATTAGGTTACTTTTACTGGCCTAGCAGCGTTTGATTCTCTGGTATTCATAAATGTAAATGAATCCTTCCTTACTTCAAGCGGTTTCACATACAAATTGAACTGAAAAATTCTATTTCATTTTTGCTAGTGTAGGTCACTGACCTCAGAAGCAGAAAGAGCAGGCTTTCAAAGAAAGGGCAAACCCTGCATATATTCCATGATAAAAATGTGAGAGCTGTCAGCCTTCTCCTGTTGACCTTGTCTAATGCTTAATATACTAATGTTAACCTCAGATATTAAGGTATTAGGCATGGAAAAAAATAAC
Organism: Coracias cyanogaster; assembly: GCA_033124195.1. NCBI lineage: Eukaryota > Metazoa > Chordata > Aves > Coraciiformes > Coraciidae > Coracias > Coracias cyanogaster. Next base: position 95,278 of record JAVSBS010010441.1, read on the forward strand.
AAAACTATTTTAGTTGCAGCTGGTTACTTTCTCTTCCCTATATTAACACTTCAACTAATTTTTTTCATTGTTCTTTTAGGAGTTATACTCTCAGTCCTATGATGCCGTTGGTGTAATGTTTGCTTCTATTCCTGGATTTGCTGACTTCTATTCCCAGACTGAGATGAATAACCAAGGAGTAGAATGTCTGCGCTTGCTGAATGAAATCATTGCAGACTTTGACGAGGTAATACCTGCTACTAGAGAAAATCTGATAGTGCTTAAACATTGAGTTCTCAAATACCAAATACATCATCCTAAACCATCAAATTTAGTAATTATTCTTTTTCCAATAACTCTCTAATTTTTTTACTCTAATTACAATTGCCTATTTTGCTATTTTTGCAGTTAGTCTTGTTAAGCTTTGGTCTGATGACCTAGTGAGATAGAGACTGAAATCAACAGTTACTCGAGTACAAACAGGCATAAACAAAAGCATAATCTACTCCAGTCTATTTACAAGTTTAAAATGCCTTAATTCTGTAGAAAGAAGGACGAAGATATTTGCAACAGTTCTGGAAAGCGGTGGTCTAAATCCAAACAAATAAAGATGTTGAAGAAATGGTTTGAATGAACTCAACCGATGTTAAAGATGAAAGTGTCAAGTTAAATGTGAAGCACATAGCTCAGAAGCAAATATTGGGTATACGGTGAAGGGTGATGACATTCACTGAAACTTGTCTGGTCAGGTTTGTTATACAGAGGTAAATGAAGTAAGCTGCTTGCTTTACTGAGGAATTCAGAGGTTGAGGGAAATTAAAATAAAAATAAAAAAATAAAACAAATGGAAAGGACATAGAAAGGAAGAATAAGTATCCTGTCCCATTAATTAATTTCAGAAAGGGAGCTGAGGAAGGAATATGATCCAGAGGAGAAGAAAAGTCAGATCCCCAATGTAGCTATTGCCAGGTAGGAACAAGGAAAATCTGGAAAGTGGAGTCAGGAGCAAGCTAGATACTTGGTGCTGCATACTCTCTTAACTAGTTAGTAAGGAAGCTTAAACAGATAGTGTCATATCCTTCAACAAGCCCAAGAGGAATTAAGAAAGACAACAAAGGATAGACTAATTAAGAGCTTTGAAAAAAAATTAAAAGTAAGCAAGTTGCAAAAGTAAGGCCAAAATTCCCTAGCATAGGGAATTTTAACATATATGCTGCAAGCAGTTTTGGGGAGTAGGTAGACCTCCAGGGCTTTCTAAGTGGTAGAGGAAGAATCTGGGCCATCTCTGCTTAACAGTGAGACTGGATCTGTGTGCTAGACTGGAATGGACTAGATAGAAAAGGGGAGGGGAATGTGGGAGATGGTGGTGGTATCATTGGTCTGTGACTCTGGTTCTAGAGCATTTAAAGATAATATGGGAAAAATACACCCTTTTCAGAATTCTACTGAGCAAGGCAAGATTACTACTAAAGTGGACTGCAGGGCAGAGAGCAAATACATAGCAAGAAATCCATTAAAGAATCCATGAAAGAAATCCATGTTGAGAAACAGTCAAAAATCCTACCCAAGGAACTTATGTTCTGTTTAGTATCTGTTTGTCTGAAGGAGCTTTTAATTTAATTTCTTTATTGTAGTAAAGTGTCAACTGGAGAAGTGATGAATGTCTTGTCATCTTAAAATTAAGATGCAGTTCAAGAAAACAGAATTTGTTCCCTCATAAGGAGCTGAAACTGCATCTTACATCCCACATGATCTATGTAACCATGGAAAAATTGTTTAAAATAGAGAAGGGAAAAACTCCACTGAAGTTGTACTTTCAAAAAAGAGACACCTTTTACCACTTGGTTCACTACTTAGAAAGCATTAGACTGAGATTTTGAGATAAGACAAGAAGGCATACTTAGTCTTTGCATCTGGACTAGGACTAAGCATACAGAAAACTTTTTTCTAGAAAACTAAAGCATTGGCAGAGTTCAGACCTCTCCAGGACTTAGAATACAGCTGACTGAAGATTTGAGAATCTGTGTCTTTAAAAAAATATTTCTTTAACCTCAGTCCTACTTTAAATACCTATCTCTCTTTGAGGATTTAGCCTTGAGTTTTTGTTTCTATTTATTTTTTCTTTGCTTCAAAGAGCAAGGAAAATAAGAAAGTGGAAGGAATACAACTGAGAAAAAGAAATTAGGAAAAAAAAATTATCCTTTGTTTTCTTTATCCACTCTGAGCAGCAAGTACCTACACCCTCTCACAAGTTTCGAACAATTTATTTTTAATTTGCTCCTCTGGGAGAAGTTATGTTATCTTCATTTCATAAGTGGAAAATAAAAGCACAAAGGGGCAATCGACTTTCCTGCATTTTCTGGGTGGGTTGTTTTTTTTTTGAAAGAAAGATATCTGTTCCCATGCCAGAAGCTAGAACCTAAATATGAATCCAGATCAGGGTCTTAACTGCACCTTCATCCTTCCTCATCTTGGGCATCTGCATGGGGAATGTTCGCAGAGTGGTAGCTATAAAAACTGGACCAGGGCTATGATTATCAAACTCTGAGAGACAATGAAATTGAGTTTATCCGTATAACTGGTCAAGTACTAGAATTACTGGTGGGAAATAGAAGAATTCACAGGAGATGCGTTCCTGTGCATTTTAGTGGAAAACAAAACTACTCTCCTGTGAGAAAATCTCTGCCACCTGCTAAGCTCCTGCATTGCTTTCCCTATAGGATAAATGCCTGCTTCTTGTCTCTGAGATCTTGCACAGCTGTCAGCATGCTTCTTGATTAATAGCTTTGTTTTCCTTTCCTTAAAGTTATTATGGCTCAAACTTAATGCAAAGCTATGAATTAATTTAGATATTTTGTCATGCATGTTCATATAATCTTCCCAACAAAATTCCATTGCTGCTGTGGCAATTACTGAAGACAAGGTTTTCATCAAAAGCCCTAGCACAATATTACATTCAGGCCCCTAACACCTGCTCTGTAATTAATAAAGGACCTAATTAGGGACTGTACGATGTCCCAGACATGTTTAGTTGAATAATAGATATGTTCCTGGTATGGGTAGTAAATGAAATTATGTGATTCCCCCACTGACTGCTAACCTACTTCCAGCATCATCATACCATTAGTTTATTCTGTCTAAGCAATCTGAAAGGTGATATGGCAGACAGAACAACTGAAGTGAGTAATCCTACCCATGGAAAAGGAATCAGAAGTCATTTCAGGTATGATGTTTCAGGGCCAGTGATGGTTTTTGCCAAGATTGCCTGCTGCCTCAATACAGCCCTGGAAGCAAAATGCAGATGCACAGCTTGAGAGAAGAGCAGATGTTAGACATGGGAAAACTTTGCTCCTCTGCGTCACATGGATCACCTCTGCAGAGATACCCAAATGCAGAAGTTTTAGCACAGGAGTGTAAGGCATTGGTACCCGGTGCCATTTGGAATATCTTAGGTGATTTAAGACACCCACAGATCCCATATTGCACTATCAGAAAACTCATGCTCTTCTGGAGCAAGCCTTTAGAGATTTTTCAGGGAAGCATGCACTAGATGACACTAGACATCTGTGTTTAGATAACTGAATTGAGTTCCTAATCTCAAATCAGATTCTACATTGTAACGTCCCTCCTTTCCTTATATAGATAATAGTAGTAGTAAGGATGCTCTATCCACAGGCCCACGATGTTTCTGAAATAAAGCAGTGGTAGAAATTGACCTGATTTGGAAACCGTTACAGGTGCACAAGAAGATCTGGGTTATTTTTTTCTTCTATTCAGAGTTTCCTTGTTACTACAAAATAGAAGGCTTACAGTCCAGATCTGTTATCTTGTTTTTCAGGTAATGGATCTATGTTATAGAGACAAAGCCAGCCAAACAAAACCTAGGATATGGTGGAACAGAACCTGCCACCAACAACTTCATGGGGTAGAAGCCCACACAGGAGGCAGGTTGTGACTGGGTCTTTCTTCCAGAGTCTGGGCAACCTGGTCCAAAAGTGGGTCTTGGGGAATAGGTGATTGACTTTTCTCAAAGCACAGCCTTTACTCAGGGTTTTTCTCCCCTGATGGCTCACAACTTTGTTGATTTCCAAATTAATCAGGATTCCTGCCGGCTGAGGCAGAATACAAGGTGTGGGAGATTCTTTTTTTTTAATTTGACATATAGCATCATTATAGTATATAGTCATATATAAATTCCTATTTTGAACCCAAGCACAGAGGCACTGACAGGAACAGTTCATACATCAAGAAATGAACATTGTAACTCTACTTCTATAATTACCCATTTTTAAAGATTGTACTGTTAGGACACATACAGGGCTAAACTCACATTCTTAGGGATGTTAACCAAAACAATAATATTGGAACATTTCTCCTGGAGATTATGAGTCTTGAAGGATTTTTTTTCTTTAATGTAATATTCTTTCTAGCCTTTTTAATCCATCTTAGTGATGTTACAGTTGGGATCCGTGCTTTAATAAAAGCTTTCTAGTTCATGGGCTCTTTTTCTCCCTCCATTTTCTTTATCCTGCAGTGATTTACATGTTGTTTATGACAACAGATTTTAATATATTGTATTGCCACAAATAGAGGTTTCAGAAGAACACAGGATCTTGCCTTCAAACTTCGCTGATTACTTTGCAATTGCATGCCATGTAGCAGAACTTTCCTTTTTGTACCACTTTGTACATGTTCCGTTGCATGTGTGTATCCCAGGGTCTGACCTCCGTATAGTCTTGGCTGTACATGAATTGCAGCATCCAGCCATTAGTGGTTTTTCTGATACCAACCACATTCTAGTGTTTGAAAATGTTCCCTGGACTATCCTGGTAAGTTAGCTAGCCTATTAAAATTGTCACAACAAATAGCAGCTGATTTAGGACTGAGCTGGAATATCTTTTCCCAATGTCAAAATCCATCGTGCTGTCATACCATGAAGAAAGTAATTGGTAAATAAACCATTATTTGAAGAAGGAAAAAAGCTGTCTAACACAGCATAAAGCAGGAAAAAAAATACAGATTTGGAAACAATAATGAATGAGAAGAAAAAAAATAACTTGAGATTACTACTTCTAAATTGCCTCACAGCCAATAGGTCCTTTCTTTCTCAGAAAGAGTCATTTTAGGTGCTTATTATACATTTTCAATTACTGTGCTGTTTGCTGCTGTTTCCAGCAACCATCTGGAAATGAAAATATAGGCTGTTTTTAAGCAAGACCATTTCCTCCCCTTGACCACACACCTGGTGCTCTCAGACTGCTCACAAAAGCAGAGCTACAAGAAATGATCTTTTTCTTTAAGAGAGCAGTTAGAAGTGCTGCCCTTGTAGGAGGAAAACGTAGATAATGGGCTTTTCTGGCAGTTTGAAGAAAAATGAGAAGCAGGTCAAGTTTTTGGACTTTCCTGACTTGGAAGGGAGCCATTAACCATATGGCTTTGTATTCCCTGTGCGCAATGCTGTGCAGCCTCCCATTAGAGACAGATGGTGTGATATCTGTACATGAACAGCAAAGCTTCCAAGACCCCAGCACTCCGGCTGACATGTGCTGTGGTTAGTTCAATGGCAGAGGATATTTCATGTTATGCCTTTGGTACGTTTCTCTCTTTGAATTAAATAATCCCTTTAATTTTTAATTGACAGAAAATTCTAACCCACAAGATGGAAAAAGAATGTACGACAGTGTATAAAAAAAGGGGTAAATGATTCATTAATTTTTTTTGCCTGACAACAGCAAGAATTTTTTTCATTTAAATCCCACTAAGTTAAGTCTTTAGAACCGAAAGTTTGAAATTTGTTTTCTCTGTTAACTGTTTGTTTTTCTTTCCAGGACTGCCTAATCATATTGATAACTACATTTATTAGATACCATACTGCTTATCATGAATTTTCCCAGGGTATTTTGCTATTAACATCAACAATACACAATTTTAAAGCCTGTAATGAGGCGATACATACTCACATCCCACATGAAGCTCTGTTGTCATCAATAGATTTCACAACCTGAACTCTGCTTAGGTCTCTTGAGGAATGTAAAGCTCTGTCTCCTACTTTATAGAAAGTCGAAAGTTAAACTGTGCATACGGACTTGGAATAGGGACCAAACTGTCACTCCCACTCTACTAAGTGCTTTAGTCACTAGACTAAATTTATTCTTCCTTTTCAAGATTCTCAAGCTGACAAGTTCTTTATGCCTACTATAGCTATCCCAAATAGATACAGGTGTTTACCGCTTCCCATTGATTACTTGTATTGTAGAAGGAGAAAACACATAACAAAAATGCAGATTGAATGACCCAATTGACATACCAGGGTTAGGTTTGGCAGTAAGTAGAGGGACGCATGCCAGGAGGGCTTTAGCTCTCATAGAAGTTCTTTGGAGGCATCTACCTCCATCCATTAACTCTGTAAGACGGTTTAAATGGTTATTTTAAGTGGTCTAAATTCTCTTTAACACCAGTCTCACCACTTGAATTGATGCTGTAGCAGCACTTAATTAATAAACTGAGTTCCTCCAAAAGAGATTTAAGAACACTTTTAAGTGGTCAAGCCTTCTTATACTCACACATACATACACAGAGAGTTTGTCATCACTAACTTTCAGTGATTATACCTCAGGAAATGCAGGACTCACCTGCATTGAAGTTACGCTGGAATATGTATGTCTTAAATTGTCCATTATGTGCTTTACCGAGCAGCTTTACAGAGCACAGCAAAATTCAGCTTGAATGTACTCTGAGTAGACGATGTTGCAAAGAGTCCCAATTTAGTATGCCCCAGAACCCAGAATGAACTGTGTGCTGTGACCAAATGGAAGATACCATGAGTCTAAGGATTCATTTTGATGTCTGTAGAAGCATTTTGCATTAAGAATTACAGAAGTAACAGTGGTTTTTTACATATGTATTAGTTACTAGGTGAAGAGAGATTTCAAGATATTGAAAAAATTAAAACAATTGGCAGCACCTACATGGCTGTGTCAGGATTATCACCTGAAAAACAGGTAAGAGAATACACTTCTTTAAGAAGAAAAGCTTTCGGTATGTCCAATAATTCATATTGGAGAATATTACTGTTATCTTTTTGATGTTCACAGAGCTTTGTTTGCTAAAACAAAATAGACATTTGGGGCTTCTGGCAGACTGCAGTTGAACTTCTTGATGAATTGAAATGCCATCTTGTTCTCGGAACAAGAACCATATGGATTCTTTCCTCAAATATAGGCTTATAGCAGAGAAAAAAGTTCTCCTTTCAATCACACTGATGTGAATCTAGAGTAGGTCTATCTATATCTTCAGATATACTCCGAAGTTATCACTGTAACTTGGACTGGAATCTGGCTGACAGCCTTTAATAATCTATGAAGAGAGAGGATCTATGAACTGACAGCATACTTATGCAAGTGTAAGGTTGCATTTATATGCTTTTGTGATGATGTATCCATATACCTACAGACAGTGCAACAAATCATATATTAAAAAGAAAGCAGACCCATCAATTCAACTGAAGAATGTCACAAAGGCAGAAGCCTGCACACTGCCCTCTCTTGCAGAGGCACTGAGGGAAAGCACAAGCTAAGGGAAAAATCAGTCACAGAGGACACATGCACAGTCACAGCCATTAACATCAGATTAATCAGATGAGGGAAATTAATTCATAATTACACCCAAGAATATGCCTGGAAATGGGGTCTCCAAAGGAGTAAGATGATGCTCTAAAATACATCCAGCAAGAAGTCAGATGTTGCTGAAATTTGTCTTGCTTGGCAACTACTGCCTTTCCCCAAGGAAGAGCACCACAAAAAAGGGTGTGCTGCCCCAGATCAACCATAGAGTGGGAATCAGATCTACCCACGGTGGTTGCAGCTGCCAGAAAAGCAGAAGCCAGATCAGTATGATCTTTATGAACTAGAAATTTTCCATTGTTTATTCAGACTACATTATAAAACATGTGGAATTTAACTAGCTGAGCATCTCCCATCTATAGATTAACAAGTGATGCTGACAACTAGAAATCCACAAAACTAGACAATCATGAGATTTTTGTTTGCTCCAACACAAAATGCTTCTGTGCAAAGAGGAGCAAAGAAGGACTGACCATCAGGAAGGTAGCTGGTTATAGCTACACAGCACCTAACTACTTCTTTTGACTCTTGATGTGGGTAAAAATTCAAACGGAGAAAATCTATACTGCATTTCCAAGCCAGATTATCTCCTTCTTTTTCTTGAACAATAATAGCCTAATGAAATTTTTATATATGTTTTAAACATGCTTATCTTCATACAAAAATGCCTATGACCTTGTCAGAATCTAAGTGAGGGCTGCTGAGGGAGGTTTGCATGCTGTGAACTTAACAAGTCTAAGAACAAGGACCAAGCATGGTGTGAACAGAACAGGGTGATGCCAGGGAGATGCTTATGTTCAGTATTAAACACTGAATATGATGGAAATTGCAAACGGCTGGACTGCATGACCCAGGGAGGAACTTGTAATGCTTCGTTCCTATGGACTGAAAATTGGTTTGATGAAAGGATTACCTGTCTTCAGAATAGAGGAGATGATATCATACCACTATTGGGCCAAAACTACAGCTGTTACTTACTCCACTTACTCACAGAAACAATTAAGGAGTTATCTGTCCTCCCTTGAGAGTCCCTGCCCCATCACCTGGTCTGTTGGTGTTCTGGGAAGACTAAAACCCACTCCTGGTCCCCATCTGTATATCAACTGTCCTGTAGGAATGGAAATGGAGGAGAAGGAGCAGGAGTGACTTTACTGCTCTAAGCAGAGGTGATTAATGAGCTACAAAATAGCCTTTTTCTCCCATTAACCAGTCCCAGGTTGCCTGGCATGCCCTGTTTTTCCTGTCACTGTTCCATCCCTGAGAGCCTGGAATTGGTGCACCTCCTAGGTGACAGTTCCAGCAAAGGAGATTTACATCCTTGCACCTGAGCTATCTCAATCCTCTCTACACTTTCTTCCACAGACAGATTTCATATGCCTTATTAATTCCCATGATTGCCTGTCAGACTGTTGACAGGAAATTACTTTCTTTGATACTTCATGCTAAGCTTCTCTGCATCCAGGTATACAAGTGCTGTAATATAAACGGGAAACATTACTGTTAATAATACCCTACCTCTCTTGGATTAAGTATGTTGAAACTGTTCTTAACAAATTCCAAACTCAGATACTCAGTACCTTGTAGGGATGGGTGGTCGCTGGGGAAAAGCAAAACTTTTCTAACATTGGCTTATAACTCACTCCTCAGCAATGTGAAGACAAATGGGGGCATTTGTGTGCTCTGGCTGACTTCTCCATTGCTCTGAATGAAAGCATACAGGAGATCAACAAGCATTCATTTAACAACTTTGAACTCCGTATTGGTAAGCATAGTTCAAACATGAGAATTAAAATGGGATATTGTCTGCAAGGATCTGACTCTGTAAGTGCACCCCAGGAGCACTGCAAGGACATGGACAATTTCAGAGACTCCAAATACTGTATCCTCTGTTTTCAAATTTACTTAACCCCAGGAAATGTTAGAAATAAGAAATACTGCATTTTCAGAATATGGGCCCTGATTTGGGGACTGTAGGACTTCTAAGTTTTAGCGAATTGTGAATTGGTAGCATAATTAAGCTACTGCCTTTGGCAAGTCTGGCCAAGAGCCCATAGATATAACATAAAAAATTAACTGGCAGCCTAGACTTCAGTGGCAGAAGCTCTGAACTGCTGTGATGGGGAACCTATTATCCTGGATGTGATGTCCTGGATGACTAGTAGGATGAGACTCAAAAAGATAACCTAAATATATGGTACAGAGCAGGAGTAAATCTGATGGCTTCCCATGTTACTGGATCACTGGCTAAAACCAAAAGCCACGTGGAAGAAACATGTCCCTTAAAGACAAACCTGCTGTAAATGAAGCTAAAGTATATTCATCACTCACAGCATGGATGGTCGCAGCTTCACTGTCTGTGATCTGCACTTCCTAACAGTTTTGAACAGAAATCTCTCAGTTCCCAAGATTTCTCAGGGAATACGCATCTGCTCTTAGTAAGTGTGGATCACTTGCAAAGATTTCATAGAGCATGAATGAACAGTGTCTGGAAATCATTTCTATCACCAATTTAAAAAAAAAATAATCTTTAAAAATAAGATCCTTTTCCCGAAAACGTGCCTTTCACTGTCACTAAATGTATTCTTAAATCACTGCTGTAGAAAAAAGTCTCTTTTATATTATTGTTTGTGTTGAATTTATCAAACAATCTTACAAGATACTGTCTTTCAACAACTTCTTAGAATATTTTCACTTTATGGAGCATAAGAATGTAATTTCTTGACTGTGTAGCACAGAAAATGTTGCCTTCAACTAAAGTAGACACAGAAAGATCCTTCCAGAGAGATCTTTCCTACTACATAAGAATCAGTTTGCAGGGGCTTTAGCAATAGCGTGCAGAACACAGATGATACATAAGTATTCTGGTTCCACTGAAATGGACATCCTGTAAAATAACTCTGTGGATAGCATGGATATCACTTTTGAGGTTTTTCTGGCTTCTCTGGCTTTTTTTTTTTTATTTTGTTTGTATATACACATCTTCCTTAAGCTTAGTAATAGGCGTATCTGAACTAGGCTTCAGCTAGTTAAGTGCGAGTGAGTTTTCAGCCATTCTTGTCTAACTGGCTATCTCTTTTCCTCGTTTTTTGTTTTGTTTTGTTTTTGTTTTTTGATAGGGATTAGCCATGGTTCTGTCGTCGCGGGAGTTATCGGTGCCAAGAAACCCCAATACGATATCTGGGGCAAAACAGTTAATTTAGCAAGTCGAATGGACAGCACAGGTGTTAGTGACAGAATACAAGTGCCTGAAGAAACGTATCTGATCCTGAAGGACCGGGGATTTGCCTTCGACTACCGAGGAGAGATTTATGTCAAAGGTATCAGTGAACAGGAAGGAAAAATCAAAACATATTTTCTTCTAGGAAGAGTTCAACCAAATCCTTTAATCCTACAACCAAGAAAACTGACTGGACAGTACTCATTAGCAGCTGTTGTATTAGGACTTGTACAGTCTCTTAACAGGCAAAAACAGAAGCAAATCCTTAATGAGAACAATAACTCTGGAATCATAAAAGGACATTACAACCGGAGGACTTTGCTCACTCCTGGTGGATCTGAGGCAGTGGCCCAGGCAGAGGGGGCTGACAAAACTGAATTGCCATAATCAGCATTTTGTTTGTGTTCTTTTTTTTGTATTTCTTTTATATATAAAAATAAATATACAAATAAAAAGGGTTTAATTTTTTTTAGAATAAGTGTTATTATTTTCTGGTGTGATATTTCGATGACATTCAAATTCCTACATTTTACTGAACAGTGCCAGCATGTCTTCCCCCAGCTATGATGAACATCTGAATACATAGCAGACATGGCAGATGTAGGCCACCACTTTGCTGTGCCAGCTACCCACAGAAAGGGGCAAGAATAAACCACTGACTGGAGGAATTTAGAACAAAAATTCTGTATGGAGCTAATGATGGGTAATGGAGGGAACACTGTCCAAAATTTTCAGGTGAGAGCAAGGGCATAAGGAGACTGAGTAGGTTCTTCTCACCTTTAGTTGCCTTCTAGAGTTATATGCATCTAAGCTAGTTTCCTGGTCTCCATATCAGCCAGGGAAAAGCTAGTCAATACAGTCAAAGGATTTTAAGGTGTGCTATCTGCCCAGATGTGAGGATCTGGGAGACAGAAGAAATGGATCTTGCCCTAAACCCACTGATTCCATTGAATTCATTAGCTGTGGTCTTTTAAAATGGCCTAAGGTGTCCTCCTCACAAGCGGATGACTGGACTGTAGACAGATAAATTGTGCGTTGGTACCCACCTGACCTCTTGCACTCAAACCAGGAGGTCAGGGCTCTCTTGTAGGCACTATGTCATATCCGTCCGTCCCTTTTGGAGTGCTCAGATTCACTGTGGTATCTTGACTGGCATAAAACACCTATGAGTGTTTGACAGAATGTGATATCTGGAGCCTGCAGCTGAGTCCACTGTCCAGTCAAGACATTAACCAAATTCTCTGGAGTCACTTGCCAAAGCTTAGATCTTAAGCCCATCACCAGTCTGAGTTCTCACCAAAACAAAGGTTGTCTGAGGCTGTAAAATGAATATGTGCTGAAGAACAGTAGGAGATAAGCTCACTGCTAAACTCCTACTCAGTTGCCTCAAGAGGAGGAGAGGCCAAGACTGAGGATACACAACATTATTTGTGCATCAACTCAGGGATAGTCCTGTTGGAATGCTACAATGGCATACGTAGGCATTACAAGCCCTTGCCTCAACAGGAGGATAACTTTTGGGGGGATGGCTAATCAACTTCACTTTGGAAACAGTGAATATATAGCGCAGGTTCCTATATGAATTGGTGCCATTATTCATATACTGAGTTTTAATGTGCACAAATGAACCTCTCATCAAGTCTGTAGGCTCACAGGAGCTGGTTTATTTCAATAAATATTATCTTTAAAGAAAATCACAGATGGAAGCAGCAGAATGTGTAATCACACAGCAATCCCCAGATGAGAACCCACATAACCAATATAGTGCAATGTATGGATTCTTTGTAAATACAAGCCTTGCTTTTTGCAGGCTGCTACCCAGTTCTTAATAAAAACTGAGGTTTCTTGGAAGCATCACCACTGGATCAAACACATTTTAAAAAGATGGTCAATATGGCTTGAAATCTTGATTCCCACATTTTATAAGACATTATTGTTTACTAACAAAAGAGGTATCAAAACATGAAAGAATTTTATTGTAGTAAGATAAGAAAAAAAGCTTCTCATTGTAAAATAACCTGATGAATGGGTTTGCGGGGCAAAATTTAATCAGTTTAATCAGTTGTCTTCAGAAATAGAAAATAATAAAAATGACCAAATAAATTCCACAGAAAATTGTATCACTAAACGATGGGTCTGAACGCAGAGAACAAAGAGCAGTCTGAAACGTTACACCCACTGATGATGCTGTCAGTAACTAAGCTCTCATTCCAAATTGATTACTCCTTTGAAATCCCACAAAGCTCATTTTTTATGCCATGCAGGGAAAGCTGAGCCTCTCAGCTCACCGAAGCCAGTGCTGATAGTGTAGAAGATGAAGACAAAGAAAGGCTCGCATCTGAAGCAGTTAAATTAATTTCACATTTACAACGGTCTTTGAGAAACTAAGGAGGAAGTTTTGGCTGCTTTACACAGCTCATTAACAGCTGTCCTCTCCTTTGCAGCATATTTCTGTGCTGGGTGGGTTTACTTCTTGTTCTCTAAACATTTAATTCTTAGTAATATCCCAGCTGAACTGGTTTGCTAATTCTCACCACTGCTGCCAACCTCTGTAATGACAATTAGTAGTGAGTGAAAGGTATTAACTAGATAACAGGATTGGAGATTGGAGCTGTGAGAGCAACTTCACTGCTCCTTATCAGGGGCCCAAATCTCCTGCTTCTTATCATAGACAGGGATGGCTTTCTGTATTATCCCTCTCAAAATCCCAGTTAGCATAACTATGTTTCCAATAAAAATTATCTGCTAATGAAGCCTGAGTTTTTGTTGACCAGATAAAGAGTTTGCTAAATTAGTTCATTGCCATGAATAATTCTTTACTGAGGAATTTCACCTGTGTCTGCCACAGGTAAATCCCTGCTTGGGACTTTTTGTCTACCCTAGATGGCTATTTGTCACTCCAGCAACTATACCGCTTGTTCCTTTTCCAAGTGTGATGACCTTAAAGGTTCAGCAATGTTATTTCTCATTGTAGCATCTGTTTTCAGTGGAGCAGCAGCTATTATTTATATTCTCAGTCTTCCCGTTTTACACCATGACTTTATGGTACCATTAGAGTATTTAGCTTTCCCTCACAATTCTATCTTCAGGGTTTCTTTTTCGTACAGGATAAAATTGCTCATACAAGAAGGACCTATAAAGCCAAAACCCCTGGTTAATATCCTTTGAATCCTGCATGGCTAGGTTAATAAAGGCAAATTGCCTTGATAATGTAACTCTTTGGCCAAACCAGGCTAGCAAATGTTGAGAGCTTTCCTAGATTTTTGCCATTAAGAGAAAGCCTTGGCAGCAACTGGCTATAGTCTTTGATGTCATCTTAATTATTTCTACAAATATACACCCCAGGAACAAACAGGAGCCAGCTTCTTGTTCAGAAATTTGTACCTCAGTCTCACTAACAAGCTCTGTGCCATAAGCTCTGCTGACTTAAATGTTCTATAAACAAACAGGATGAAATCCACAGCTTGCTTCTCTGAAAAGCAACATACAATCAACTACATCAAGAGTAGTTTATGCCAGTTTCAAAGTACTCATTCTTAACCATTAAAACAGATGGAATATTGACTATCTGGACAATAGTTCTGTACCAAAAATCATTATTCTGTAAAGCTCCATGTGCGTATTTGCAACCATCACTTCTATATTCTAACAAAGACTATCTGTGGCAAGACTGCTTGTTTGCAGGACAGTGAAAAGGTTTTAGTGTTGATCAGTTTATGCCATTCACCAGTTTTAGAGTTTACCTCTACTGAGGACGGTGTCATAGGTGTGATATCATTTAGAAGTTTGTGCTGAGAAAAAAAGCTATTAAAAAAATAGCCCTTGCACACAGGGGAAGAATATCACTCACTCTCCTCAGCTTTAATTCATTCCTGATTACTTCACAGTCATTTGCACATTTTGAAAAGCGCAGCAAAAAACGATCTCATCTAATCCTTTTCTCATTAGCAGAACTTCAGCTGCCTTTCCTAAGTGCAGCAGGAGTCAAGGAGTTTATACAAATACACAGCACACCAAAGGTGGCTAATAGCCACATGTTCTGTTGCTGCACGCTGTCAAGCTGCAAAGCAGTGAGCAGAGAGCCTGGGTCCAGAGCTGACTCCACGAACACACAGTGAAATGGTCAGAGAAGCAGGAAATAACCGTATTAACCATCCTCGGTGGTACATGGTAAGCATTATAATTGCACAGTCAACTTATTAACCTCCCCATCAATCTTTTCCCGTTGCTCAATGGCAATGGCACAATTAAGCATTTGTGGTTTCCCAAGCTCTGTGCTTTGCTGGAGGAGGGGAAAAATTATGACAGCAGAGCAGTTGGCAGATGGGAGGGAAGGGGTAAAAATTCAATATGCATATCTCTAGGCACTCAAAACTTACTGCATTTAAGTTAGTATCTAAGGAATGCTCTCATTAGCTCTCGTGGTAGAAAAAAATATTTCCTTGGTTTATGTAACTAGTGGATAAGGCCCAACTTAAAAAAAATATTTTTTTTCTGTCCATTTTCCACTAAGCTCTTTTTTTATGTGATGGCTGTCAGAGTTACAGAGCCATTTGGAGACTGATTCATTCAGCTTTTTCATGTTGACAGCAACATGTAGGCATGGTTAGAGACCATTTTCTGTAAAATGCCATTCATGCTACTTCTGACCTAGATCTCCCTCAGCCCAAGGTGTGTTTTTTCTGGCTGATAAATATGTTAATATTGATATTCTGAAGGTCTTTCTGTTTCATTGTGCACGCACGTTTTGAAAGTCTTGAAATCAGTGCCTCCTTCAGCTTTGCAATATTTAAAAAAAAAAAAAAAAGAAAAGAAAAGCTCCACATGGCCACATGGAGAAAAAGAAGAAATTTCATCTGGTTTGCTGAAAATCTAAGGTACTAAAATAAATTATGTATGTGTGGCGTGACTTTTGATTGCAAAACCCACTCCCAACAGCAGTGACATGGGATCTGCCAAGGGATATTTTCACAGCAACAGGATATTAATTATCATTTTAATTAATTTATCAGTTAGTTACTTAAAATAGAACAGCCTCTTCCTATTCCATCCTCACAGAGACTATTGTGACAGGTTGCCAAGTTTTTTATAGTTTCTATAGTTTTCTATAGTTTCTATAAATCACTGTGTAATTTTGCTTCAGATAAGTGATAATCTCTGGATGTGCTCGGATCAACACCCTAAAGCTCTGACCAGGAGTGAGGAGTTACAACCCCGTCTCTGGGGTCAACACACTTTGTACGAGTGAGACCAAGGATCCCAGTAGTACCAGCTCTTTCACTGTAGCCTTATTCCTGAGAAAAGCAAGACCAGGCGCTTGGGCAGGCTGGCAGTTATAGTCCAACACTTTTCCAATCTGAATGAGGGTCAGAAGAAGTCCCTGGCTGGACCTGGCCCACAAGGTAAGTCAAGACACTGCCTTTACAGCTCATTCTTTGTTAACAGCCTAGTTACCTGCAAGTTGTTATAATGGCCAGTCAGCAGCTTGGCTAGCCCAGACATATTCACAGGGTAGTGAAGGCACAGGAAATACTTTTTCTCCATGCCACAGCTGACACTGTAGTGTGCAGTCATTTGCAACCCCATTAAACTCCCCCTTTCCTGGCAATTAACTTGGCAGGACCAATTACCTCTCAGAAACCATTGTATGGGTGTTAGCAGGCAAGTTCTCCTGGAACAGTCTCCAAAAAATACTTTTGTGTTGTTAGTGTTAGTTTGGGGTTTGCTTGTTGTAGTGGTTTTATTGCTTTCTGCAGAACAAACAGAAATATGTGTTTTCATAGTTTCCATTTTATTTATCCATTCAGAATTTGTTCAGAAACAAAACCACACTTATGTCCAATGCTTAACTTAAGCAACATCATTACTTCCTCTTACCCTCTCAGGCAAGGTTGATCAAGTGTCCATTGCAATTTAAGGATCCCTACCATATTTCCTTCCCAGAGATATTCCACCCTCAGCTCTGTGAACTGAAGGGATATATACAGCACGTTTGCAAGGAGACCTCAGCCACCAATTCACCCCATTTTTCTGCTCCTGTCACTTTTAGAGCTAGATGAGTAGAGCAGAAGGGTTTTCATGGCCTGAGAATGATGTTAAAAAAGAGAAAAATTATCCGTAAAACAAGTTTCAACCTATTTTGAGCTTTAGAGATAAAAGTCAAGATTTTATTTTCAGCTTTAAACTCACAGCGAACACAGAGAATGCCAGTATTACCTATTGTCCCTAGAGCACAGTTTCACAGAATTTTTGTTCACATTTGTTGCTGCCTCCACATTTAATCTGTATTCCCATGCAAAGCATATTGACATTAGCCAGTCTTGGCTAGGAATAGCAACCCATGCCTTTGTATTTTCTATAGGGGAGCATCACCCGAAAAACATACAAGAAAAAGAAATTTTATGGTAACAGCTGCAATATGAGCTTCCACTTTCAGATAAATAACCATACCCTAATATGTTTTCTTTGATTAAGAGTCCAAAAACCATCCTTACAGCTCCAATTTATAATCCTTTTTTTAAAAAAAACCCATGCTGGAATACGTCTTGTGGATGTTAGATAGTATTGTTTCTTAGCATGGACACTGTTGGGAAGAACTTGGTTTTGTTCCATGTTCCAATGATTAAGAAATTACCAGTAAAACGAACAAACAAACAAAAATCTGAAATGAGCAAACAAAAAACCCCAGCAAAACAAAATCCTTAATCTGTCTTCGGAGCAGAGACTAATATTCAAAGAGTTCCTCCCTTGAGGTGGAAGCCACTCCATCTAGACAACAGCCATGGTCAACTTTACTCAAGCTCATAGCTTCCGATTTGGGCACCTGTTTCCATATATGTCCATTTTAGGTGTCAGGTTCTTTCTGCCCTGATCCACAGTTTTGTAATAGTCTTAGGTACTCCACAGCCAGCAGGCCTAGGGAAGGGATTGTCCCCCTGTACTCAGCACTGGTGAGGCCACACCTCGAGTACTGTGTGCAATTTTGGAACTCTCACTATAAGAAAGACCTTGAGATGCTAGACTGTGTCCAAAGAAGAGAAACAAAGCTGTAGAAGGTTCTACAGAACAAGTCTTCTGAGAACCAGCTGAGGGAACTGGGGTTGTTTAGTCTGGAGGAGACTAAGGTAGGACCCTTCTTGTCCTCTACCTGAAAGGAAGTTGTAGTGAGGTGAGTGTTGGTCTCTTGTCTAGGGTAGCAAATGATAGGACTAGAGGAAACAGCCTCAAGTTGTACCAGGGGAGGTTTAGACTGGATATTAGGAAAAATTTCTTCACCAAAAGGGTTGTCAGGCATCAGAACAAGCTGCCCAGGGAAGTGATTCAGTCACCAACCCCAGAAGTGTAGACATGGTAGTTAGGGACATCGTTAGTGGTGGTCTTGACAGTGTTAGGTTTATGGTTGGACTTAAAGGTCTTTTCCAACCTAAATGATTCTATGATTTTGTGATTTCCTAAGATTGTCAGAGATCACAAAAATGTGTTCACAACAATTCTGCTGGTGGCCATTGGCAGAAGTGAGTCAAGCAGTGTGGCTTATGGAAACAAGGGCTTCACCAGAGTTAATTGATTTAATTCCAATATATGAATGTTTTCATGGGCCAAAAATCCATGGATTTTGCATTATCTCTTCACCACTGAAATAAACAACCAAAATAGAAGGTAGCAAAATCTTCAGTCCTGGGAATGTTTCACAGCTCTTGCTAGTACAGACTGAAAATGAGGAAGGCAAAACTTTCCCATTTCATGCATTGATTCAGAGTCCAGAAGAAATACAATTTGTTATAGGCTTCCCTTTGTGGATGGCGCCAGAGGCATTGCAAACTGGTGGCTCAGCTCAATGACAGACACTCTACCAAGCTATTTAGGTTCCCTGTCACACACGTAACTGCTTCATTGGTTTTAGCAAAAAAACTCTGTAGTCAAGCCTCAGGAAATAAATGGAATTACTCTCCCAATTGCACTGCACCATTCCCACCCCATCACCTCTCATTGTGCTTTTTCTCCTTCCTTACCCTTCTGCTCAGAGGAGTAACTCCCCACTGCATTTGTTCTTAATAAGGGCTGTATGATCCACTGAGGAAGAGCATTTGTTTCTTAACAAGTCTGTTCACAGAGGATCTGGTGAGATCTCAGGAAATCTTTGTGATAGTTGAGTTGTAGGACTTTGGCTACAATGAGGGTGTTCGTACTTTCCCTTATAACTAAAAATGTGGCCTTGAGCTAAATGGATGAGGGGTTCACTACAAGAGTAGTTTTCTATCATGATGTCTCCCTGTCATTTTTATTTAAGCATATGGTATTATGTATGTAAGACATTCAGCCCAACAAGGCTTCTGGAGGCTTTTGTTCCACAGTCAGAACAGCCTCTGCTGTATAGAAAACACAGGATGCAGAAAAAGAAGACCGAAAATAAAAGCTTCCTCTGAAGCTGTGTGGACAGAAGAAAGAAAGGCATGTTAAATGCTCAGAAAGTATCTTCCAAATGACCCAATTACCTATTTGTAACCTGTAATTCATGATGCATTTCTCAAAGTTCTCATGAAGGTTGACAAGAAGAATTTTTCCCTTTCCCTCCCCCAGCTGTACCATTACCTAATTCTGTCACCGAGACAAGAACAAGTTAAGTCCTAATATCTCACTTGCTTTGGCAGTTCCCACCAAATGAGAGAGGCGAGAGTTTTTTACTGGAAAGTAACAATGGCAAGGCAGAATAAAAGCCTCTGCTGCTTTGAATTATTAATAGTGTATCACCACAGTGCATATACCAATCACACTGTTCTCTTTTCTGGTGCCTCAGGAGAAAGGAGTATAGCTTCCAGCACACATCACAGGTTATTTTGGGAAAACATTTTCAATAGCATCTAAGTGGATGGAAAACAGTTTAGTGATCCTAAAGCCCTCAAGCTCTGCTAAAAGAAAATAAAATTTGTAATTATATAAGGATGTAATTATGTCTGAATTGTCATACACCGTGATTCCCTTCTGCTGATTGTCTTTATGCAGTTTATCCCACAGGTTCTGATGTTTAGTCTTTTCCTAATGCATCTAACAAGCTTGAATGGTGATTTTGAGGCAGAGGAGCAGCTTCTTCAAGACATCAAGAAAGTACTTTGCTAGACCTCTATTATATGTGTCCTGGAATTATTATGACTCATGGGAAACACCAGCGAGCACAACTCAGGTGGTTATCAGTGGTGTATTTCCTGTGTCCAAATAACTGTTCTGAAATACGATGACCTCACTTCCTAACCAGTTTGAGGTTTAAGCTGTAGCAGATTAAAGTAACTTGTCTCCATAGTGCCCTTCTACAGTCGCTCCTGAACTATGTGAACAGTTCTTTCTGCAGAGACATCTTTATTTACAACATCTCCTGTCTCCTCTTCCTTGGATAGGTGAAAAGATTCAAGGTGTGACAGCTTGCTGAGGAATCTTGAATCTCTCTTACTAGATTAATTCACCTAGAAAACATAAGATTGTATTTCTACAGCAGAAGCTCACTTTTCACTATTTGAAATAAGAAAAAAGGGTTTAACATCTGAAACAAGTATAAAGGATACAGCAATATCTTTTTGCACCTGCAGGGAGGATGAAACTATTGGCCCAAGAGATGAAAAGCATGAAGCACACACAGGTGACCAAGTTACTATTTTTGACTCCCATAGCAGGGAGTAGCCTGGCTCAGGGTAAGTCCAGCCTGCTTATCACAAGCCAGCCAGAAGCTGCTTTTGTGTAGACACCCTTTTCACAATGCCCCCACAAGGAGATGCAGCGATAATATACAGAGCTGGGGACTTTGCCTGTGGGCACAGTCCTTCTGCAAGTTATGTTAATGGACCAATGTTTTTATCATCTTGCACTGGAAGCACCTAGGGCTGGATAATCTAAATAAATGAGTTTTATGACCCAACACAAAATCAGCATTCATTTCTGACCGCAGTTACCTTTAGTCTGAGACCTGGAGCCTGTCAGTCTACCAATTTCCATCCCAACTATGGGTACAGCAAATACTTTCCTCAGTGATACATACATTGCATTTCTTCAAGCATTCATGCAACCTAACTCCTCCCAGCTCTGTCCGAAGAGTCCTTAATCAGCTCAGGCCTCTGCTCTGCTGGTAAAAATCTTAGTCACAGAGAGATGTACTGAAGAGTCATAGAAATGAATGAGGCCAAAGTTTTACTGGAGCACCAACCAGCTCAACTGGCACCCTTGTTCCCAAGCCATCTCAGACACCCCTGTGAATTTTCCTTCTAATCTGATATCTGCTGTTAACTTTATCTCATGATCATGATCCTCCCTGTATTGAAAGACCACTCTGGGGACTAGTCTTTGTAGTCTTTATGTGGAATCTTGTAGTCTTGCTAGATTCAAACCCTCAAGCATGTAATGTTCATTAGTGAAGTTGCCAATGCACATTAGGGACTGTTAAATTTTAAGAGCTTTTCTTCCGAGCAATTAGATGATAACAGATACCTTTCCTGACATTTGCAACACTTCTTGGCTGCATTATATCAACTTTGGTGCTGAAACACTAATATGCATATTCCTATAAAAAGAATTTAGCAGATGAAACTTCCCACATTTGGCATTATCTGAACCCTTGTTAGAATTCAGTGCAAGTTCTTCTATTGTTTTTGGTAAGACATCTGGTCCCACAATCAAAGTGCCAGAAGCCACGAAAAGCCACAGGTACAAAAATAGAAAGGATGTAAAATCACATGCAGGACATGCACATGGGCAAGCACAGGCTCAGACCTGGATGTCTAAAACAAGCTGCCATGAAAGCAAGGCACCTCTAAGTCTCGTCTCACGTTTAAGTCAATAAAGACCAAGACACTTAAATTGTTGGAGGGGAGGGAGAAGAAAAAAGAGACAATACAAGCTCCTTTTGGAGGCAGGGAACTTACAAGAAAATCAGAGAATTTCAGTAGGGTTGTCTTAAAAATGGCTCTGGAAAACAATCACATCTGCTGACTACTGCAGTCTAATTCATCTGAAAATCTGTCATGCTGCTTGCAGAGGAAAACCACTAGCACTAGAAACTGTTCCAGTATTTTCTGAGAGATCCATTTACTGTGTAATCATTGTTTAGGTAGCTACAAACAACTTTCCCTCTTTCTTGCTTTCCTGTGACACCCTTAAATAGCACTCACTCTTTTACCAGCACAGAATGTTAATGCACAGAAAGGTCAGCTGCTTCCAGTTCTCTACAGTGTATCATTTTTTTAAAAGGAGCTCTTAACTCACATGGGCCTCTAATGACAAGTATCAGATGCTCCTCTCATGCTCAACGTACTCTGTCTGGAACAAGGAAGGCAGATATGTTCAAAAATATAATGCTACTGTATTTATAGCTAAGCAAAATCTTAGAGTGCAAATTCAAGTGCATGAGAATCACCTGATTTTGCTCAAAGAGCACATCAGTTTCCCAGAAGGTCACATAACATGTCTGAGGTTTTCAGGCCAGCTGTAGGGCCCAAAGGAAGCTTGAGAGGTTTGTCATATCAATTGGGAAATGTGTGGTTTTGATGTGAAATCATCATAAAACATAGAAATTGAAATGAGGAGGGGAACAGTGAGAACAGATGGACTTCTCTAACCTGATTTCTTCCTGGCAATTCCCAGCATTTCCTGTGTTTCCCTACAGCCTGCTACAGGGATTGGTTTAGTATCTTTGTCCTATACAACAGCCAGATGTGCCATGAAGACTTAAATCAAAGTAACAGTGAGCAGTAACACCCAGGACATCAGCATTGTCCCTGCTGGACCTCCGTAAACTCTGGACTTTATAGAACTGCAGCTATCCAGTGTATCTATCTCTGTATGACTAACACAAGGTGATGCAGTATTCAACACAGCCATGCTCCAGCTGCACAGACAAATTGTTGCCCCCCACAAAGGTATCACCTGTCATTGACTGGGTGCCTTCTGATAGCCCCTGGTAATTGCAAAGTAAAGCTTATTTGTTTAAAACAACCTTCATGACATATTGCAACCCATGAAGTTCTGGGACCTCTGCTTTTTCTGAGACCCAGCCCAAGTCTGTGAGTGACATCAGTCACTGGGAAGTCATTTTCATCATCTGGGAGAAATAAAACTGGCTTAGTAGTTTCGCCTTGTGTCATACATAACCCATCAATCTCTTAATGTTAAAGCAAAAGGTTAATATTAAAAACTCTTTCTACTGGAGTTACTATACTAGAAAATCCTGAAAACTCTACCCTATGCATTAAATTCTCCAAAACATTACATTCCATGAAAAAATTACAAGCTCCAAGCTACATAGCTAATTCATTCTACACTTTTTTTTTTTTTTATATTACACCAGACTCATGTTGATTTGTAATATAGCCTCTTCAGTGCCCCTGGAAATGTTATTAGATGGAGGTCCAGGTGCAGCCACATAGTGGATGAGAGGAAGTATTGAGCAGTGGCCTTGCACTGCTACAATCTCCTGTGGGGTACCAGCATCCCAGAAGGCACTGCTAATGGAAGGGAGGGTTCCTTGGTACCCCTCATCTCCATCACTGCCCACCGATCTAGCATGGTGGCACTACACAAGACTCCCTGAGTGGGCCTTGGGTTGTATTAATGACTTCAGTAGCTACTTCTGAAACAAGAGTGTCTTGAAGAGTTTGCTACCTCAATAGACAAACTGGATGAATAGTGGAAGAAATGAAAATCCTTAAGCACCAGAGGGATTTCTCTGATGACTCTTGACTTGTTCATATCAGAGTCAAAATTGCATTTCAGGTCCTTGGCCCCAACCCAGACCTAAAGAACCAGGTTGTGTCACTTCAGATAACACATGAGGTTTTTACAGGCTGCTTTGTTGAACTGACTGCACACATCTGTCAAACTTTTCTTGCTCCCCATAAACAAACCCTTACAGAAGAGTTCCTGCCTGAGGAGTTTAATCCTCTTAAAGCCTCAAAAGAGGCTCACTTGGATTTTTGTCTATTTTCCATCACTGTTAGAGGATTTGATCGATTCTTTCATTGTTCTTCCAGCTCAGAATAATAGAGCCAAGCATTTTGCTTGGAGAGATGGGCATTGGCTTAAAAACCACTCCTAGTCCATCCATCTGCTAGAGCTCTGGACAGCTGAATGGTATCTAATATTTTAGGCATTCAGTCCAACATGGAAAAAAATTCGTTGTTCGCTTGGAAGTGTTACACTAAGTACATGATTGTATTTCATGTGTGTTTCAATTTTGGTCTTAAATCATGGCTTGTCCAGGGTTTTTCCTGCCCCAGAATAGATTTAGTGTTGATGCTTGCAACATTGAAGGGACAGGACCATGCACCCCATCACAGAAAGCCACAGCAGAAGCATGACACAAAGACCATATAAAGACATGGCACCCTGGTGGCAGGCAGGCGTACTGAGAAAACTCCTGCACAGCTGCAAGCAGGTCCTCGACAGGACCCGGTCCACTGCTCATAGCAGTGCATAAAGCATGATGCTTTCCAGTGAATATTGGACCATGTCAGTCAATGAGTAACAGCAGACAGCGCACAGTGGTGATCACTTCTAGTCTGAGTTTGAGGAGGAGGGCTTCACTGGGAAACCAGTTTGCAGGAAAAAAAGTGGGGAAAAGTGGGGAAAGAGGCACCCAGAGGCAACAATCTTCTTTAGGGCAACCTTCTAAGCAGCTAAAGTTGCCCCAGTTCCAGTTAAGAGATTGTCTCCATATGGCTGCATCTACCACAGATGGCAATAGGGACACAGCCCTCTACTCCATCCAAACAGCAGGTTGGAGCATGTTGGTGCTTCCTCTGGGGCAGATGCTCAGATTTCTTTTCAGGAACATGGTAGAGGGATGTCCAGGTCTTGCACCCAAACCCACTATCTCTTGGGCATCATTTAAAGTGATCGTTTATCTGCATCCTCAGCCTCAGCTAAATTGTAATGCTTATGGCTACACTTGTGACTTGCTGTATTTCACATCTCATTCTACTGCATTCATTGGAAGCAGCCGGCATGGTGTGGGATCCTGCTTTGAATAAGCAAACCTGTTACTGTGTGATCTCTCTTTCTTGTGCTCTGATGTCACCCAGAGCAACTTTCTGTTAGGTACAATATGGCAGTGGTGATAGCAGAAAACACCACCCTGAGACTACAGAATGACTGAGGTTTGAGTGCACATCTAAGCTCTAATACTGCCTTCACTCTCCTCTGCTAGTTTTTTTTCTCTGCCTTCTGTTTCTCATTTATTTAGATGCTGAAACATTCAAAATGAGGAAAACTCTCCTGTATATTTTAAAGGTAATTAACATGCCCATGCCCTGTTTGCCTAGAGGACTGCAGAACACATGAATGAAAATGCAGGATGAGGCATGGAACTGCTTCTTTGACCGAATCTCTATTTGCATTCAACACAACCACTGTGGCACACAAACACTCCCCCAGCAACGCAAACCAGGTCTAACACCCAGGCTCCTGCATTAACAGATCTAGGTAAGGCTGCTGAACAAAAAAAAACCCCTCCAAATCAGGATTCCTTTATTACTTAGGTGAGATCTTGGGATAAATCAGCTAAGAGTGAGATAGTTTTGTTGTCACCAGGTTATTCTTCAAGTGTAACCTTCCCCATTTGTATCAGTGTTTCCTCAGGCAAAGAGTAGTTTAGAAAAGGAGGGTGGGATTTGGGGGAGAGCACTTAAATTCTGTGAGAATAGAACAATTAGCACTAGAGATGAGGATGCTGAAGCCCAGGAGACCTTGCTCAGCTGCTGTGCTATTATCACATGACCAGGGAGCATATTTGAAGGTAATAGCGAGTAACTTCATTAAGCTTTCAACAGATTGGGAAGCTTGGAGAGCATTTAAAAAAAAAAAAATCTCTCTTTTTCTCAGTAGGTGGCTTTCTACAAGCTCTCCTAGTTCCCACACAATGGTATTTTCAGTATCTTATTAAACACAGTAGGAAACTTAAATGCTTCAATGTCCTTGAATGTGTTTGTCTGTGTTTTGCGACCATTTTCCTTTGCTGCCCTCTTGTGGGATAATAGACAAAACATCCATTCAGAACAAAAATAAAAGGCTTCATTCACCAAAATATATCCTGACCTAAATTCACCTAGAGTGGAGATAGATCTCTGTGAAAGAAGCTTGTTTTATTTCATACAGTTTCTTCACGAGAATAGGTTTTATTTGAGTGCCAGCCTCTGGTAAAATAGCTCAAATGTAAAATATGCATGTTGCAAAACATCATCATTCAGGCCAGGTGAAACCAGGCCTGAAACAATTTTGCCTTGAATAAACTGGAGTATATATGCATATATGCAGTATTGTACATATATGTGTATATACAGTACATACCTATATATACTGTATACACATATGTCATGTAAATGTATACATATACAGAGAAAGTACAATATATGTAGGCGTTTACTTAATGCAGCTCAAGTAGTATTCTCATTCTTACTGCCATGACTTTTAGGACAGACAGATAAAATGTTCTTGAGACTAGTCCCAAACCAGAATTTGAAGACAGAGTCAGACAAGATTAACAGCCAAATTTTACATTCCATTAAATATGAAAATGCAGACATGAGAAGCCAATGTATGATGAAGAGATCAAATGCTTAAAAGTTCCCAGTGATGCTGAAGAGTGATCTCACAAACCTTTGTTGCAGTTGAAAGCCACACGTTTTTCTGGGAACTCAGTTCACAAAACAAGTTTGCAGCTCACCAGTTCTGGGAATCTCAGTTACACTTGCACTGCGGATGTATCTTACATTACAAATGACTTTCACCTCTGCAAGTACATTGTTATGCAGATTTTTTCAGGAAGAGATATATTCTTTTGGCTAATGCAGCTTTAACCCTAAAAAAAAGAGCTGAAGAAAGATCTTTCCTGGGTTTATCTGTTTATGGCACTGCTTGACCTGATGAATCCTGGAGATTATGCAAGTCCTTTGAAGATTATGCAAGTTTTTTATGAGGGAAATACTTCTTTATTTGTGTAGGTATTATTGTGATAATAAAAAGTACACTGTGCGACACTCTGTGCAGACAGTCTTATTACTCAAAATAAGGAAAGAATAGAAAAACCTAAAAAAACCCCAGAATAATTATAAGCTAGACCCTATAAGGATTGCTTAAATTGGTAGGAATGACTGAAGTCATGGATAATTTAAGACTGTCCTCTCCCATTGACATTATGGACAGACACTATAACTTTATAGTGGTAAATAGTAAGAATTTACCTGACTGGTTTATAGCCATAGTAGGTTTCCTTTCACAGCACTGGTTTATTAACATCTTTTGTTTCTGAATAATGGTGTCACGTGATCTTTATTTATGAGTAACCAAATGTTATTATCCAATACAGGGTGGCCCAGAGCAGATAATGCAATCATGTCTGGATGAGCTGCAGCCAAGGCTGCCTCCAGCTTGCTCCACTGTCAGGGAAAATATCCACAGACTACGTGACATAAACCTGTGAGGCCTGAAGATCTTTATGTCATCTCAGTATAACAGTGCTGTAAAAGCCTGCGGGACTGCAGAGCTCTGTAGTTACAGCTTTGCAATGAGACATAGACTCTCGTTAAGGCACTGAAAACAGCATCAGCTGAGACACAGTAAATATGTTATCTTGGAATTATTTCTGCCTCTTTTTTCCTCTCCAGTTAAAATTTATCACTTTAGGAACACAAAGGTTGAATCCCATAAAAAGCAGGCAGATATTCACATCTTTCAGAAGTAGCTGACATTTCCAAATGCATTATTTGGGGTATCTCACAGTCGCTACCAAAGCAAGCCCAAACATTATACTTTCATATAAAATGTTGACATTTCAAAACATAGTGAGTTCACCAGAGGGATTGTTTTGAAAGATCCAGGGCTATTTTCAGAGGAGAGTGTCACTATGGGTCTTTCTGTTGGACTGTGCTGCATCTCAGATTTTAATATACGTGAAATCCAAAATCCAACTACAAATCCTTTGTGTTCGTGATTCTGTAACCGTTCAGAGAAATTCTTTGTGCAAATTCACTGAAGTACTTTTGAAAAAATTTAAAGGAGGAGACCACATATCCTAGAAGAGGACATGCAGTAGATGGAGTGGGAATGTTATTCATCAAGCAATTCATTCATGATGTTGGTGCAATGTTGAGCAGCTACTTTCCTGTTTGTTAGTTTTTCAGGAAACAATAAATAATATCTTATCAATAATGGTAAGTGTTGTGAGCCAGGACCTGAGTTCAAGAGGGTAAATGACTGCAATGGAAGGGATTCATGTACTATGAGGTTGTCACTACAATCTAAAGTGCTCTAGCTAGAGTCAGAGATAATGAAGTAGGCGTCACTAGAATGTCCCTTTCAGCAGTTTATCCCAAAATGTTTTCCAATGGAGATCAGCAACACAGCCACAATTATACAGACGGAAAAACTTGAGCACGGAGAGGCAAATCAATTGATTCAAGGTCACACAGCAGACAAGAAAGCTCCATTCTTTGAACTGGAAACCAGTACTCTGCCCACTTGACCACACTGCATAATGTTTGCATTCTCTGAGGCCAGAAAAAGCTCTATTTGTTCATTTAATGCCTAACATAACTAGCTGTGAGTGCCTTTCTAAGGGTGATGAATGCTATTCAGTGTGCAATTCAGTCTGGCAATTCACTGGTGCTCTCCACCCATGTGAACCCAAGCTCTCTTTACTCTCTTGCTTCATGTAGCAGCACATCGTAAGAGAGAGCACTACCTTCTGGTGGAGCCAGGCAAATGTTATCATCAATAGTTTGTTGTAGTAATTACTGTTTTATTTAAATCAGTGTCACTTCAATAAACTCATGTACTGTCTGTCACATATCTCATTAACAGATAGTCCAAACATGAAGAGCAAAAATACCTCCTGCATTGATATGTGGTGAGGATGTGCAAAGGGAATCAGGATGCTGTTCTGAGCCAATGTTAATTTCTGTAAATCACTGATTGGTGCAAATTGGTATAGCTCTGTTGCATCGACTTATCCTACATTAATTAACACCTGCAGAAATTCTAGCCCATAAATCATCATTTTCCTCGTGTCTAATTTGAGGAACAACTTAACCTATCTCACACTCTGAGCGTTAAAAACAAACTAATACCTTCAGGTCCTAATTTTCTGCAATCATTTTTCTTATGTCCTCATACTGAATCTGACAAAATGGGTGAACTCAATGTCAAAGCACATTTTTCCATTCACTGGCCCCATAGTAACATTTAACACCCACAACACACATCATGAATGATGAGAGAAGGAAGTGATGCCTATTAGTATCTGAACTGTTGATTTTTCAGTAATGAGCAACACATTCAGTTCTGCAGTAATTCAGGGACACATGGAAGAATCCTGGTTGCCAAACTGTACTAACAGCCCTGCTTATTCATACTTTGTGAAATCACCACATTATTTCGTCTGAGAACACTAACAATACACTTATTCACTGAGGAAAACAATACATCTCAATTCCAGGACTTTGCTTTGCTTCTTTTATATTTTCTTTCATTTTTTCTTTCTCCCTCCCTCTCCCTCCCCTCCCCAGCCCCCACAGTAGAATCTGTCAAAATCTAATGAATTGCAGAATCACATTGTACTATGTTATGGCTGGAAGAGTTGCTATGATTTTCTCCTGGTTACTTTCACATTTCAAAAACTTCTCATTTATGTTCCTCATGGGAAGGGGGAAGCATATTTTTTTCTTTCATTAAATAAATGTTATTGTCCTATAGAAGCATTAACAAAGATCAAGGCTCTTTTGTCTTTATACATTTGTAAGCTATAACGTTTATGTGCTAACAGTGGAGTATAACACAGTATAATCCCTGTTCCAAAATTCTAAGATTAAAAAGAAAGCCCCTGCACAAGCTTGGGCAAGGAGGGAGTAGAGAATCATAAAATTGTTTGTGTTGTAAAATATCTTTAAAACCATTAAGTCCAATCATTAACCCAGCACTGCCAAGACTGCCAATAAACTGTGTCCCTAAGCACCACATCTACACATCTTTTAAACACCTTCAGGGATGGTCACTCTACCACTTCCCTGGGCAGCCTGTTCCAATGCTTGACAACCCTTTCTGTGAAGAAATTTTTCCTAATGTCCAACCCAAACCTCCTTTGGCACAACGTGAGGCCATTTCATCTTGTCCTATAGCTTTTTACTTGGGAGAGGAGACCAACACCCATCTTTCTACAGCTTCCTTTCAAGTTATTGTAGAGAATGAGAAGGTCTCCCCTCACCTTCCTTTTCATCCAGACTAAACAACCCCAGTTCCCTCAGCTGTTCCTCATAGGACATGTTCTCTAGACCCTTCACCAGCTTCATTGTCCTTCTTTGGACACACTCCAGCACCTCAATGCCTTCATGTAGAGTGGGGCCCCTTCTTTGGACACACTCCAGCACCTCAATGTCTTCATGTAGAGTGGGGCCTCTTCTTTGGACACACTCTAGCACATCAATGCCTTAATGCGGAGTGGGGCCCAAAACTGAACCCAGTTTGTGAGATGTGGCCTCACCAGTACCCAGCATAAAGGGACAATCACTTCCCTAGTCCTGGTGGCTACACTATTTCTGGCACAAGCCAGGATGTCATTGGCCTTCTTGGGCACCTGGGCACACTGACAGCTCCTGTTCAGCTGACTATTGACTAACACCTCCAGATCCTTTTCACTGGGCAACTTTTCAGCCACTCATCCCCAAGCTTACAGTGGTGCATGAGGCTGTTGTGACCAAAGTGGAGGAAACAGCACTTAGCATTGTTGAACCTCACACCATTGGCCTTAGCCCATTGATCCAGCCTGTCTAGGTCCCTCTGTAGAGCCTTCTTACCCTGAAGCATATCAACATTCCCACCTGACTTGGTGTTGTCTGCAAACTTACTGAGGGTGCGCTCAATCCCTTCATCCAGATAAGTGATGAAGATGTTAAACAGGACTGGCCCCAAAACTGAGCTCTGGGGACACCACTTGTGACCAGTCACCAACTGGACTTAACTCCATTCACCACAACTCTTTTGGCCCAGCCATCCAGTCAGTTTTTTACCCAGTGAAGTGTATGCTCGTGCAAGCCATGAGCAGTCCAGTTTTACAGGAGAATGCTTTGAGAAGTTCTGGCAAAAGCTTTACTAAAGCCCAGGCAGACAAAATCCACAGGCTTTCCCTTGTCCATTAAGCAGGTCACCTTGTCATAGAAGGTGAATGTACTCCAAACATTGGCATGCCGCCCCCAGGCTTGTCTCTAGCAAGGCTGGTTTTGTCCCTTTCCCCCTTCAAATCTAGTTTAAAGCTCTTTAGCAAGCCCAGCCAACTCCTGTACAAAGAACCTTTTCCCCCTTTGAGACAGGTGTACCCCATCTGTTGTGAGTAGGCCTGGCATCCTGTAGACTGACCTATGGCCAAAAACCCCAAAATTCTGCCAGTGACACAATAAGAGGTATGGAGTGAGGCAGCTCTGATGCCTTCTACCCATAAGGTGATGGTGTCTATGTTGGTATGTCAGGTTTTGTAGAGAAGAAACTGCCAAATACAAACATTAAGCAAAGGGGAAAAATCACAAGCAGGAATAGGTTTGGAGTGATGTATAGGACTTAGTCAAAATGTTTATGCTGTTCCTGGCCACTGCTTTCAAGAAGGAGCTGCCCATGCTCACAGAGAAGGACACTGGACACAACTCCAACCCCAGGCCTGTCTGACTTGTCTTCTGCTCACTCCCAGGCCCCTCCAGAAATCAGAGTGAACTGTTTGTGACACCTTTCCAATCCACATCTGCTACGCAGCCATGCCAGCTCTTGGTTTCAAGAACAAGCCATTAACAAGCTGTTTCCTGGGTAGCCATGTCCAAAGAGATTCTTATGTTCACAAACTCCTCCACCTACCATAGTCTGGTGGATGTACTTGATGCACTCTATTACAAGGACCTCAGTCTTTTCTTCTTGCTCCTGAGCTATTTTACAGGTGCTTTAGGCTGACATCATCACTGTTCAGCAGCTTCCTTAGGAGCTGTTTCTGCTGTGTGCCACAGTATAAACCAAGATCACCATATAACAGCTGTAGCTTCTCCTAGGAGAACTCGCATGGTGGTGAAAGAGAAGCGTCACTGCAAGGAGATGCTGGGTAGGTCATCACTGCATGGAGTTGTAGGCTTCCTGATGAGAAGGTGTCCTTACCTTCACAAGCCACTCCTTAGTTTATGCCCTGCTGGGGTGCTGTTAGATGATATTTGGAAGTGTTCTGAGAAAAACAGCTCAGTAACACCCCCAACGAGAGAGACTGACCTGGGAGGTTTCTAATTAGCAGACTTGCTTTTGAGCTGGGTCTCTTATGATGACTGGGCAGGACTGCAGTTGCTTGTAGTGGCAGGACAGCAGCCTGCAGGGTTATGAGCCAGGTGCATGTAACCAATTGGGTTTTTTTGAGGGCATAATCTGCATGTCACGGTTTTCTCTGTGTCACAGACAAGCAAGGAGTCCCCTGTACAGTATCCAAAATGAAGGGAGACAAGAAGCCCTTGTCCTCCATCTGCAAATAGAGATGCTGCTTTGCGTTGGAAAAGACTATCCACAGAGGAAGGCAGGAACTGATGACATATTTTATTCAGTCCCAAAACACTCTGAGGGAAATGTAGGTACTTATAGTGTTATTTTTGATTCCCCAGGGTATCCTGTCCAGGCATCAGGTGCTGTTCATGAAAAGTGCAGAGCCCCCACCCACCCCATCACTCATCTGCTCACCATGTTTGGGAGATGTGCACTACAGTGGATCAACATGTCTGAAATGCCACAGCTGAGACACAGTGCCATGGCGTGGAAGAGCAGCTCTTGTCCATCTGCTCTGGAACTTCAACTAGCCCTGGTTACAAGAACTTATTTATCCGGATTAGTTTAGCATCTAATCTTTTCTTTTTAATTTAAATTCTTCAGTTTCCCAAATGTTTTGTTTTTTGTTCTCTGAATCTTCACCATTTTGAATGCACGGCCCTATGTACCATGATGCTCTGGATTCATAGTTAAGACTGACATTTCTCAGCCAAATGATCACTTTGCTTTACTGAGTTTGTTTATGCAGACCAAAAGTTTCAGCAGTAGCTTGTTGAAAACTTGCAGAGTCCTAGAAAATAGGACAGAAAGGAAGAAAGCATCTAGGCCATCCTCCTGATCCAAATGCTGTCAGCTCTACCTATGACATTCACACTGATGTATTTCTGTCTCTACTTTTTATTCAGTACCATTAATTTTTAATATTCCTCCACCCACTGCCTAAAACAAAAATAATTTTCACTGGATCATTTTGCTGCTTTTCCTCTAAACCAAACCTCATTTTGTTATTTGTTAGCAGCTTTGTGTCCTTTTATTGTTATCACTTTCTCCTGCCTGGTGTTCACATTTCTCTTCAATCTAATAGTCTAAGAATCCCATTAACAAGCAGCCTACTCAGCCTTCTTAGATCATTAACACTGGTGTTAAACAAGTTTGACTCTAACAGTAACCCATCAGCCATATCTTCAAAAATACTGCAGTTTCAGTGGTTTTTAGCCAACTTAGTGCAGAGAGATTTTGAATTAATATCTTGGGTAAGACGTTCACAACCTCTCCTTGAAATGCAAAGGTGATTGTCATATTTTGTTTGTCCATCTAGATCCTGATATTTAAGTGCTGCAGAGGGCAAAACTTCACAGTGTGATTCTGTCGAAAGTCAAGTCTTCAAAAGATGTTCTGTACTTTTTTGTACACAGTGTCAGCATTTTCTTCATTTCAGGATGCTCTCATCATGTTACCCACAGTTTAAGGAACAGCAATTGCCAGGATGATTTTCCCTTCATCTTCCGAGCTCTCTTCTATGGATTTTCAAAGCTTTCCCAATTGTCTGATGCTTTTCAAGTTATGATGTTTTTCACCTGAATGAATGTATTCCTTTGTCATTCAGACTGTGTCTCAGCTCAAGGGAGGTGAGAAGAAAAAGGAGTCTTTACCATAATACCTCATGGGACAGTTGGACCCTGCATTTGGGCATTGAGCATATGGGAACAGAAGGCAGTCACAGCTCTCAGAAGCACTAATTAGCAAAACAGCACAATGGCCCTTTTTCTACAGCTGAGATGCTGTAGAAGACCTTTAGGTGGATGATTGATTGCTCTCAGGACTGTAGCACACCTGAGGACCTGAGGGCTTGTATCTCAGCAACTGAACCTCTCAAGGTGCTTACTTGTCTCGGGTGCCTCTGGGATTCAGTTCTCCCCAGACCTTCACTCACCACTGCGTGAGGCCAGGATGCCTCAGTGTCAGCCTATTATGAAATAGTGAGTGTAAATTCAAGACTGTTGTTTTCTATCTGATGTCTACATTACCTGAGCCACAAAGCTGTGCATTAATGGCTATACAGACCTGGCAGAATCTCTGCCTTGAGGTGACTTACTAACTTCAGACTAGATAGTTTAAAAGCTTGGCTAAGAAGGGCTAATTAGCTTTGGGAGATATTCTTCTATTCTTCTATTCAGTTTTATGCTTAAGGAAATCTAAGCTATGAGAAATAAGGATTTTCAAGGAGCAGATAAGTTATTTATTGACAGGAACAGGAGGCTACACAGATCTTTGCTTAGGTCTGTGACTGGGAAAAAATATTCCAAACCTGTGGTGAGATGGCTTGAAGAACAGCAGCACTATTATACATTTACCAGTCTTAGAACAGGAAATGATCTGTGTAATAGGCCCCTAATTCAACCACCTGCTTTAATTAGGAAAGAAAGTAATTAACATTGAAATCACTGCCTTGAGGCATAGGTTTACAGGAAGAATGAACCACTGGTCAAATTCAAAAGTTAAGGATATTTAAATGGCCATTTCACAACCAGAAAATGTTTCTGAACTACTAGACAGTGACTTTTTTTCACACTCTTGACCACTTTATTCTTTTGTTGTTGCGTCGGAAACATTAACAAAAATAGTGATTTCCTAAAAATATATCAGACATACAGTGTCATCTGCTCAGAACTGGCCCTCAACAGATATTCACAGAGAACTCATTCAGCCTTGCACAGAGGCTGTAAAGTTTCTCCTCTTCAAAGCGAGACAAGTTTTTGCAGAAACTTGCATATAATTCTTTAAGCATCCTTCTTAGATGTCTCCACAGAAAAAGTCTAGGAAGACTTTCTAATGAGATCTGAGCACACTAAGGATATGTATTTACAGAACTGGTAAACCAGACATTTTTTTAGAGAAATACATCAGCAATTGACAGTCCCTGAAGAGGACTCACTTTTATTCCAACAGATGGCTTTCCATGGCAGGGATATAAACCATGACTCTCCTGTCAGCTCATAGCAAAGAGTCCCACACTTAATGCCTAACTACAGGCTTCTCTCCTATCTCATTAAAACCAGCTGGAGCCTTTCCATAGTTTGACTAGGCCCCAATCAGCTACAAAGAGATTGTGATTAATGTTTAACATTGGTAATTCAATACAAATAGCAGCGTTGGTAGTTACTGACTCTGAGAGGTTTTAATTCCACAAGCAACCAGTTGAAATTAATTCTACTTGGAAGACTTCTAGGTCTGGTTTATTTCTCCGTCAACCCATGTGTATGATGATGCAGGTTCGCTCTGCCAAAACATTGAACCTCCAGAGCTGTAACCTACGTCATGGTTTAAGTGTGCACAAAAAGCTATGGGACAGCACAGTGAAGTACTAAGATTAGGGTTTAAGCCACAGTATCTGTCCACTCACTCACGGACTGGCACCTTGCAAGCCAGACCCCAGGAAGGAATTAATCCTGACTGTGGGCATCTAACCTGACCAGCTGTCTAAGTGCCCTTGGTGAGTCAGTGGAGCCTGGGTTGTGACCCATCCGGTCAAATGTGGACACCTACTTTGCACTGAGACAAATCACACCCCACACTGTTGACTCTACTGAGCAGTTCTCCGCTGATTATAAAGGGATCCCATGGTCCCATATAGAAGTCTCTATCATAAACACCTAAAACTAAGCGAGATAAATCCCTCCACAGATACCTCCATGCTGGCATCTGGGGGCAGTGGATGTCATATAGTGATGCTGGTAATGTAGTGCAAAGCTGAACTAGGATCCTGGAGAGGAGGTCAGCTCTTCTGTGTAAGGAGAACTACAAGGTCAGAGGTCTGGCTCCATCCTTTGCAGAGAGAGATGGGTCAACATTTTTGTACTTAGTGTCCATGCAGAAGATCTTCCAAAGTCATTCTACCTCCTCTCACTCTTTAATAACCTCAATAAAAGGTAATGATAAAATTCTACTATGTTGTTATTTTTCAAGGCTTGATGGCTCATTTTCTTCCTGCTTTGCTTTTCAGCAAGCAAATTGTTTGTTTAATTCTCTAGCTAACATTGAAGCTGGTATTAATGTACTTCTCTTCAGAAGCTCCCTTTTTATCATTGTTATTAATATGATGTCTATCATTCAAGTAAAATTTGGGTTTTTCATAAAGATAGTATACAAAAAATTAAAGATGATCTCTCAGGGCTGCTGGAAAAAAGTTCCTCTCTATTGTCCTCTATTATCATAATGAATTGTCACCACTGACAAGAAGTGGTGTAAAATGAAGTTTAAAAATATCCTGCTTCACAAATGAAAGTTAATCAGGTCATCTCTAGGGATGGAAAGATTTTAGTTTGTGCTATCTGTCAAACCCTTGGTAAAGGAACCAACCTACACAGGTATGTTAGAGGCAGAATTCAGCCTGCAAAGCCAGGGAGATTTCTTCATTAACAGCAGGATAGGAACCCCCAAATAAGGTTAGTCTCTTTAACTGTTGTCCGTTTGAGGCCATGCAACAGTTTTACTGTAAACAGAGGACTACTGAAGAATTGTTATATCTGTATTACTTTAGTCATGTTAATGTATGAAAAGCCTAATTTGAACAAGATCACAGAGAGTGTGTTATAAATTCTAACTGGCCCGAGGCCCGAGATGTTGCCTTACACACAGAATCAGCCTCTAATACATAATCTACAACTCTGGCCCATGGGAAGCTCCCTCTGACCTTTTACAATGTCAGTTCTGACCTACACAATGGGGGAAGATCCAAGATCCATTCCTTCCAAATCAATAAGTATTGTTGCTTTGTCAGCCCACATGGAGTGGGATTTACAAATTTCTCCATTAATAACATTTCAGTTACCTTGAATAAGCTCCTAGCAGTACATCATGTAAAGAACTGAATACCTTGCTTCAATACCATTATTTACCAACCAGATACATCTACCTTCTTTAAAATCCTGGAAAAACCACATAGCATCAACATCCTTGCTGCCAGGGCATTTTGTCAATCCCTCACAATTACACAGTCAGTAATCAGTGAAGACATTTCACTTGAACAGCAATTATACTTCTTGACATCTAATCAAGGTAACCGTGATTGACATTGCTGCATCTTCACATGAAACAGATTAAGTTTTCCTCTCATTAACTTATGAAGGCAATGCCTTATGCAACATCATATTAGAACCTCTCCTTACAGATGTCCATCTGCTCATAGTACACAAATACCTTTCCTTACAAGTAATTGGTCATTTTATCCAGAACATACACACCTTGAAAACCTAGTGTAAATAGGTTTTGGAGGAAGGAACTGTGAGCAGCTGTTTGGTAACAGTGCTTCTAATTCCGATTTCCACATTCTCCCACGTAAAATCTTGAGTTTAATGTCCAGCACAGGAAACGTGGTTAAATCTGAGGAAAACCCTTCCACAAGATGGATAGAGGAGCATGGGAAGAAGATACCTACAGAAGGCCATGGACCCTCCCTCCACGGAGTTTTTGAGTCCTGGCTGGGCAAGAAATGTGTTTCCCAGGAGATGGTCAAAGTTCCAACCCTCATTAGAGCAATATTTTATCTTTTGCCATTATATCCATCACAGCTTGCCTCTGTTCTCTGCTCCTACAGTAGTGCCTGCCAGGGATGATCTGGATGCACTTAATCCTATTCTAGTACCAAGATCCTTCCAGTCATATAGAGACAGACCAATAAGTACCTTGAAGTACTTACACTTGGTGGCAATAACAGTAGGTTATTGTAGTCATTGTAAATACATTCAGTGAAAAAAAAAAGTTAAAATGGGATAACAGCTCCAGCAGGTGATTGCCGGAGTACTACTTCTATCGCTATATATGCAAGTTATGATGATTTATTGTTATCAACTCATGCAAAACAAAAATAAATGAATTGAATTTAAAACAGACAGTGAATCTTGTGATAGTTATAGAATCCAAGGAACAAACTTTCACCAGGGCTGTGACTAAATTAGCTTTAAAATTTAGTTTTCTTATTCCCTTAAGTGTTGAATTGTTCATTGCCTCCCTTATATAATTTTCCACATCTCAAATCAGCAGCATTAAGAGAAAATATTGTAACTAGAGGTTTTCCTAATCTTTGCTGCCAGCTCTGACAGATGTTCTACTTTTGGTCAATAGCCCTTCATCATGTGTCAGTGTCGCTTCCTCCCTTATGTTTGATGGCTTACCTGTCTTACATGGATATCACATCTGGTTTAAAAGCTCACTACCATATAAATTAAAATGTGGCTTAAGAGTTACTATCTGTCTAATTTTTTGTTATCCTTCTGGTTTCTGGTGGCTTTGTTTCAGAGCACTGCCTCAGGTAGGTAATGCCTCTTCAACTCATGGAGGAAATTATGGCATTATTCTCAAGGGTGACTGATTCACTAGGTGAAAGTAATAAATGGTAATTAATGGAGAAAAAGAACATTTTAGCTGCATATCACTATATAAGATCTTTTAAAATTGCTTTCAATTCCAACTCTATGAGACCAGAAGGAACGTCACTTTGTATGGTCATTTTTGTGACTTGTAGGATTAAAAAGAACACCTTTTTCCACTTGATAGTGATTTTCCACCCCATGAAATGCTGCATACCAGA
This sequence comes from Coracias cyanogaster, assembly GCA_033124195.1. Taxonomy (NCBI): domain Eukaryota; kingdom Metazoa; phylum Chordata; class Aves; order Coraciiformes; family Coraciidae; genus Coracias; species Coracias cyanogaster. The sequence goes on from JAVSBS010010441.1 coordinate 133,994, forward strand.
AAGGAATGTGACAACTTATTTCCTGCACAGCACAACGTGGGACCAAAGGAAGAATTGGAGTGTAACATGACAGCTTCCTCAGAGCCCTTTTAAGGGGGTTCTGTGAATCACCTTCAATGCATATGGCTGAGCGAGAAGACTAAATCCAGCCACAGTAATTAAAATTCAGATAAATAATTTAGCAAGGGTCTTAGCAGGGGATTTTGCTTTCCGGTTTCACACATGCATTTATTCAGAGGCAGCTTGTGTGTGATTTGTTTTTTCTTTCACTGTCATTGTAATTCCTCTGCCTTTGGTCATTTGCAGGGAGGCAACTGCAGAAGAATGAAAGCTTGGCAACTACACCCATAAAAGTATAGAAAACACTTGGACCAGTGTTATTTAATATCTTCATTAATGACTTTGACAGTGGCACTGAGGGCACCCTCAGCAAGGTTGCAGATGACATGAAGCTGGGTGGTGCAGTTGATATGCCAGGGACCTTGACAGACTGGAAAGGTGGGCCCAGGTGAACCTCATGAGGTTCAACAAGGGCAAGTACAGGGTTCTGCATGTGGGCCGGGGCAACCAGTATTATTAATATAGGCAGGGAGAGGGTATGTTAGAGAGCAAGCCCTGTGGAAAAAGCCTTGGGAGTACTGGTAGATGAAAAGCTGGACATGACCCACCAATGTGCAATGGCAACCCAGAAGGTCAATTGCATTCTGGGCTGCATCAAAAGAAGTATAGTCAGCAGATCGAGAGAGGTGATTCTACCCCTCTACTCTGCCTTGGTGAGACCTCACCTGGAGTGCTGCGTCCAGCTCTGGACCCCTCAGCACCTGTCCTCAGGACCTGTTGGAGCATGTCCAGAGGAGAGCCACAAAAATTATTAGAAGGCCGGAGCACCTCTCCTATGAAGACAGGCTGAGAGAGTTGGGGCTGTTCAGCCTGAAGAAGAAAAGGCTCTGGGGGGACCTTATAGCGACCTTCCAATACCTGAAAGGGCCCTATAAGAAGGCAGGGGAAGATCTGTTCTTGAGGGTCTGTAGTGATAGGACAAGGGGGAATGGTTTTAAGCTAGAAAAGGGTAGATTTAGGTTAGACATTAGGAAGAACTTTAATATGAGGGTGGCTGAGCACTGGAACAGGTTGCCCAGAGAGGTGGTGCTCTGAGCAACCTGACCTAGTTAGAGACGTCCCTGCTTGTTGCAGGTGGGCTGGACTAGATGGCCTTTAGAGGTCCCTTCCAACCCAACACATTCTATGATTCTATGATTCTATGTTTCTTTTCTGGAGCACAAGGTTTTCCCCTGTAAACACCTTTTCAGAAATACTTCATTGCCTGTTTTTGTTACTTACATCTATGCTGGGCATAAAACGCTGACAGTTTCTTAGATTAATGTGGAATATGTAGTTAGAAAGAAAGTTCTAATAAATGTGGAATATGTAGTTAGAAAGAAAGTTCTAATAAACTGTTGCTTCATACTCCTGGTATATTTTACTTTCATTTGCCATAATTTCTTTCATCTTTCCTTGGTGTCCATAATTAGTGAGGTGTTCATCGTAATTTTTCTTTGAGATCCACTGTACACACTTCATACAACACAATCAGATTCTACAATTAATCCTTACCATTTATCTGTTTCCCAAACTTCTGCTCCAGTGCCATGCTTTGTAACCTTCATGTAGGATAGACTCTCCAGAGTTCTACAGTTTTGCTACTTCATAGGTCTACAGGCTTAAGGCAGAAAAGTAGGAGAGGAAAATCCAACATCTATCTACCCTGACAGCGGGCAATACTTCCTTGGCTGACTGCAGCCACTACTGCTGTTTTGTCTGTGTTATACGTAGCTGAACACCACTTGCTACCTCACCCCATTCTCCTATCTGTAATTTTTGCCCTATTGAAAGCTCTGTGGTGTTACAGTCTCTCTGGGTCCTCCAAAGGCAGAAAGGAGCTACAGTTGACTCTACACACATCCTGTTCCCATGTTTTCCTGGCAGCCTGGAGAGGTCCAGCCCTATTATATGACCTGTTGTTAGCATGCATTCCTGTTACACAAATAGATGTGTACCATTACTCCAACCCTCCACTTACGATCAGGAATATCTGCCCACAACAGATAATGAGATAATGAACCCCATTTTGAAACATCAGATAAGTCCAGAGAAGTCACTACAAAGGAAAAACTGCACCTTCAATACAACAGTCCTCAAGAGGTAGATCTCTAATTCAAAATTATTTGTCAACAGGATTATTATTTCTGTGTTTTCATATACATCTGTTTAACTCGCCATTTTTTTTTTCAGTATCTGTGCATGGGAAAGGGAATTGGACTCTATAAGGATGCACACACATCATAAAGAGAATTTATTTATTTTATCTAAGTTCTAGATTACAAATTCTGCACTCTCTTATATCATGAACTCCCACTAACTTTATTACTTCAGCTCAACTTTAGGTTTGTAGGTCATATGCATAGTGTTGGCAGTTAGCAGTAAACACTTCTTACTTGTAAAAGGAAAAAAATGTGATATGGAAGTCACTGAATGATAATACACACAGAATTCCTAAAGCCTATTTACAGTCATTTTTCAGTCTGGAAATCCACATTAAGCCATTTCCTCCCTTCATCAGCAATTAGAGGGCCTAAAGCTGAGCATAAGGTTCTCTTTCCTTTGTTGTCCTACGAGATATAAACAGACTGAGTATTTCGTAAGGAAAGGGAAATTTGATTTCGTGATTTTGTAATTTTGTATGTTAGCAGCACCACTGAATAGAAAAAAGCTGATAAGAAAGGACTATAACAAAGAAACATGCACAGTTGTACTGTGATTAATACTAAAATAACTGTAAAATGTACCTATATAATGCACTTCCCGTTACTCACCCGAATGCACTCATGCTTTGATTTTAGAAATAATTAAATTCTACAGCCTACCTTTACTATAACCATGTAATTTTCCTACCACGTTACAATTCAAAATAAGAAGCCCGGGAATCACAAAATGGCACTCCATTCTTGTCCTTTATTGTTGATTAGTCATCGCAAAACAGATTTCTGACAAGCGGCAGATTTAGCAGTCGGACCCAGCACTTATTACATTTGTTCCTGGCTGTCCCTTCTCATTTTAAGAATATGCTAACAACAGAAACAAGCTTTGGCTTCTGAGGAAGGCTTGCATGTCTAAAATCAGAAAGTAGCCTTAGGATGTAATTCAGCATGAGTATCTGTTAATGAAGACTATTCCTGTCATTATTATTATCTAGTATCTACTAGGGAGACTGAGAAATTGAAGGAAATGTTAGTCACTGTCTAATTTTCCCACATCTGAAAAACAGCAGGGAGTAAATATGTATCTTATATGACACAATTCATATCACAGAAAACAGTCTTAACAGCAAATCCTTATAAATACAATACATATGTTAGAATATTTTTGCTAGACACTGTAATTTTTTAATTAATTCTTTGCTTCCAGAGATAATATAATCAATTTTATAAGCCAAATATGTTTTTGTGTGCCTGAAGATGTTTGAAAGTTTCCAAGCTCTTGTTTTTTCTTCTTCTCTTTCAAATATACCTGCACTTCTGTTGTAGGTGTTCATGCTACTGGAATGGAGCCTTTTTTGTTCAAGACTCTTCAAACTCTTCTCTGAGCAGTGCTAATAAAGCCTGATGTACTCTAATAACATCTCCCTTATGAGGAAAGGCTGAGAGAGCTGGGTCTTTTTAGCCTGGAGAAGAGGAGACTGAGGGGTGACCTCATTCATGTTTATAAATACATGAAGGGTGAGTGTCAGGAGGATGGAGCCAGGCTCTTCTCAGTGACATCCAATGATAGGACAAGGGGCAAGGGGAGCAAGCTGGAACATAGGAGGTTCCACATAAATATGAGAAAAAACTTCTTCACAGTGAGGGTGACAGAGCACTGGAACAGGCTGCCCACAGAGGTTGTGGAGTCTCTTTCTCTGGAGACATTTAAAACCCACCTGGACACGTTCCTGTGTGACCTGATCTAGGAGATCCCGCTCCGGCAGGGGGATTGGACTAGATGATCTTTCAAGGTCCCTTCCAATCCCTAGCATTCTGTGATTCTGTGTAATGTGTAGGTATTTTGAAGTATTATGTGTCCGAGAGAGCAGTGGAATCAAAAGAATTATAACTTTGTTTATGGCCTTGTACTATTTATATTTGCCAGACCTTCTTAAAGAAAAACCTGTCAAAAATTACTTTTTCTGCTACAATCGGCAGACTCGGCTGGGTTTTACTAGAATCTGAGAATGCTCGACAAAATAAGAAAACACTCAATATATTTCAAAATCAGACTCTGGATATGTGTGCTTAGGTTCTTAATGCACTTCTGTGAAAATCAGTGGTTTTCTCTTTCTCTTTCATTTTCAAAAGATTCTCTTCACCATTCACTAGAGCTAAATTATGCACTAGAAATTTCAGCATAATCAAAAGGATTCTGAAGAAAGAAAAGAGCCCCCTTCTAAACCGTCATTGTTACCGACAATGCTGTACTCAGACTGCAAAACTTAGATTGCAGCACTTTAAAATGATCACCTCTTCTTTTCCAAAGACACATCAGAGAAGAAACGATGGGATAAGCAAATCTGAATGCAGATTTTGAGTAACCTGTGTGATAGTGTTCATTTGATAGAGTTGGTAGAATTCCTTTGTAAAGTTAAGTCTCAAACTTACAAGAAATGGAATTGGTTGCAGAATTCACAACTGACTTTAGGTGGCACTTTTCAGGAACATTTAGATTCTTCTGAAATTTAATCTTGGCATCAGGCTCAAGCTATTACAAGAATTATGAGGTGATAGTCTAATGTTATATGGACACTATAGTTCTTTTCTGTTAAAACTGAAAGATGTCACAGATGTTCAATGCTTTTATATTTAGGGAGAAATTCAGAGCAAATAGTAGTTTTAGTTTCATATTTCCCCTCTTTATCTGTTTGAAAGTGATCAGTGAAGATATGTAGTGCTAAACACTCAAACTGCAATCAAGCTTGTGGTAAATGAAAATGTGAATTTCTGCATTTGTGATTTTGAGCTGGTCAATATAATGCATAATAACCTTTTCTTGTTATGAAAAGAGCCAAGATATAGCAGATTGCAATGATATTTCCTGTTCAAATACATTTTTATTATTTTTCCCATTTGTAATCCCTAGTCCAGAGCCAGTTTTTCTCCTTCCCAGCACTTAAAACATCTTTGTGGAAGAAGCAATACAATAAGTTCACATCTGAAATACTGCAAATTATGGATGAACTGTACGTATGTAGCTAATGCTCCTATTGTAATTCCTATACACCACAAAATTCATTATGTACTTACCACAGGAAGTGTACTCGGGTTTGAGGTATCTTCTAAAGAACTGAAATAGCATTGCAGATATTAAACACTTTTTGTTAGGATTTCAATATCTTCCAAGTGTTCTAAACTCTGAGAGTTAAAAAATGCACAATATCTATAGCTAATCAAGAAATAAAAAAGACTGTATGTCACAGACTGACATAGGAACAGAAAACTCATTGGGACCATCTGGAACCTTGAGTCCAGTTCTCTGCAGATATCTAGTTTTAAAAGGAGATCTCAGAGCATCTATTCCACATGAGCAGAGAACCTGCTTGTGACTCAGGTTCAGAGGGAATAAGGTGAGATTGAGATGAAGATCATTGGAATGAAAAATTTATTTAAATGAAAAGTTGTCAGTGGCATAAGGAGAATTCTTTTTTTTTGCTTTCGAAAATGAGCTGTATGTTAAGGAACACTGGCAAAAAAAGCAAGAAATGAAACAACATAGACAAACTAAAAATCTTGGCTATCCTGAAAAAAAGCGTTATAGTTTTGACTTTAATGTTCATTTTTGTCTCCATGACCACTCACTGATGCTATATTAGGAAATGTCTAAGAAGTCCAACTCAGTAAACTGCATGATAGCTTTATCAATTATCTGGGTGAGGAGATCAAGGACATCCTCAGTAAGTTTGCAGACGACACCAGGTTGGACTGGAGTGTTGATCTGCCTAAGGGTAGAAAGGCTCTACAGAGGGCTTTAGAAAGGCTGGATCAATGGGCTGAGGCAAATGGTATGAAGTTCAACATGATGAAGTCCCAAGTCCTGCACTTGTGTCACAACAACTCCATGCAATGCTACAGGCTTGGGGAAGAGTGGCTGGAAAGCTGCCCAGAAGAAAAGGACTTGTGGGTGTTCATCAACAGCTGCCTGAATACGAGCCATTAGTGTGGCCAGGTGGCTAAGAACGCCAACAGCACCCTGGCTTGTGTCATAAATAATGTAGCCAGCAGGACTAGACACACTGTACTTGGCACTGGTGAGGCTGCACTTTGAATACTGTGTTCCATTTTGGGCCCCTCTCTACAAAGAGGACATTGAGGTGCTGGAGCATGTCCAAAGAAGGGCAACAAAGCTGGTGAACAGTCTAGAGAACAAACTGTATGAGGAGTGGCTGAGGGAACTAGGGCTGTTTACCCTGGAGAAAAGGAGACGTAGGGGAGACCTTCTTGCTCTCTACAACTACCCATAAGAAGGTTGTAGTGAAGCGGGGATCAGTCTCTTCTCCCAAGTAACAAGTGATAGGACAAGAGGAAATGGCCTCAAGTTGCACCAGTGGAGTTTTAGGTTGGACATTAGGAAAAATTTCCTCACAGAATGGGCTGTTGAGCCCTGGAACAGGCTGCCCAGGGAAGTGGTGGAGTCACAATCCCTGGAGGTATATAAAAGATGTGTAGATGTAGGACTTACGGACATGGTTTAGTGGTGGCCTTGGCAGTGTTAGGTTTATAGCTGGACTAGATGATCTTAAAGGTCTTTTCCAACCTAAATAATTCTATGATTCTATGACTCTCTTAAGAATAACACAGAAGTGTATCTGCCTTTTTAATGAGAAATAAGAACAGATTGTTGGGTTCTGGAGGATGGTGAATCTGATATGTGGTTTAAAAGGCTAAACTCTTATCAGCAGCGCTAATAATGGGGGGTTTACTTATTTGGCTGGGATTTTTTGTTTGTTTGTTGTTGGTTGATTTTTTAACAACGGAATGGTACTGTCAACACAGTGCGTTTAATACAGGAGATATAGCTTCTTCTGTTTGGAATTTGGTGCTATCTAGCATGTTTCCCTGGGACTAAGAAAGGTATTAAGGAAAATTAAAATGACACCAGAGTCTTTCACAATTCAACAGCAGATGACTTGTTCATAGAATTATGAGAGATGAATCAACCAGTCTGAAACAAAACCATTTCAGTGCTCATCTGTGGACTGATGTCACCATTACAAGTAGCTTCTAGAAATTTTTTAACTGCAACATAGCAATTTTACGAAGTCAATTGCAGAACAATTTATACATGATATATAACTCAATTTTTGCAAAGCATTTGTCAGCTGACTTGTCAGTCACAGAATGCTAGTCAGTGTTCAGAAGGAGGAACTCAATCTTCATATCTCAAAATACCACAAAGAAAGAACAAAGGAAGATAGATGGGTAAAAATAAAAGGATAGGAATGAAATTATGCAATGAAATATTTTTCTTTGCTTCATTCTCTGTCTCCTTTGTTTCTTCATTTTTCATGTTCCTTTCTTTGTCCCTTGATTTTTTCCTTCATCTTGCTGTTGTATTTTTTATTAATAGCATACTATTATTGTGCCTGAATCTTTCCAAGTTCTTTCTGGAGGCTGTTTCTCATAGCAAATAAAAGATAAAAGGTATCTGTGTTGCACATTTCTTCTCTGATTTCTTTCATGTTTGGACTTCCTTTAGAAAATATTAATAATAACGTTAGACTAACAGTTCCATCTTGTCCCTTCTTTGTTTAATTGTCATCTTTTTTCTCTGACTTCAGAAACGCAGGGGTCCAAATTGATGTCTTGGCTTTTTAAAGACAGTATTTAGTTCTCTGTTCATGAATCAATTTTAAAATAAAACAATGAGTTTTGTAATATTGCTTTCAACAGCAAAAGTTAAAATACTTTGAAGACTTAGCGTGGCAAAACATAACCCCGTGGAGCATAGGTCCTCATCTATTGCATGTTAAACAGAATTCTTTGGAAATGTTGCATAGTACTAAATCATCACAAAAAAGAGCTAATACTGAAACCAATTAGGACAAAAAAGGGAGTCTCTGAGATTTCTGACTCAAGCTTTAACAGTAAAGTGAGTAAGTTTGGGACAAAATCATAGACATTAAAACAATTTACACTAGAGCAGTAAATTTTAGAAAAGCTTTATAACCAGTAATTGTGACCAAAGCTAGATAAAGTAACTAGTTGAGCTTTACAGGGAAACAAAACTTAGTGGCAGAGGAGGTGATGCACTGGACATAATAATTTCTTACTAATATGCAACTACATGACGCATATGAAGTTACAGGATATCCCAAAGAATATCCTAGTATCCAAAGCCTTGAACCCCCAGTTTTATCCTTGCCCAATTTCTGTTGTGATTCCCAGTGTATGCAGTAAAGTTTCAAGGCAGAGTTTTGCTTTAGTACCTCCTCTTAACAGTTAATCACCTTAGCTATTGAGAAGGCAGAAATACTTTTGAATGCATAGAGTATAAAGAATACAGATTATGAGAACACCTTCTGACATGGATTTAATATGCACTTGAATGAGTTCATTCCAAAGTGAAGGACTTCCAGTTTGCTTGCAACTTTTTACCTGTAGTGATGTCATAGCAAAATGCTATGCACGAGGATGCCCTATCCACATAAACCAAGGCATTATGCTAGGAAGTTTTGGCATCGAGTATGAATCACAAGTGAGTTTTTAATTGGTAAAATATATAGTAATGTTATGTGCTTTTGATTGCTTAAGACTACATTCACAGATCTGTTTGTATCAGGAGGCACTTTTGTTTTTCTCCTTTGTGCTTTTGTTTCCCAACTTCTACCCTACATCTCCATCAATCCCATCTCTGTTATCTCTGAAAACCTTTCTGATATTTTTAAATGTCACCACTAAATATCTCAGATTCAGCACTTCTTTTAACATTCCTGATGTGTCTTTTTATTTTTTCAGATATGCCCCAGTATTCCCTAAAGTATTTCCTCATATGTATTAAATTATTTCTGATGGCTTCGTTTTCTCTCTTTCTAATGTAAATGCTTCAGTGTGAGTACACGCAGCTACTTCAGATACTCACGGAACTGTACAAGATACATAATAAGGAGTTTTTAAACTAGAATTATATACCAGACTACAGTCACTCGGTCTTATTGTATTACTACATTGTTCCAGAGGTAAACATGATCATTTTGACATTTCTTTTCAAAACAGAATTTTGCAACTTTGTAACACCCACAATTGCATAATACCAATTGTTTTAATGACTTCTGGAGGCTGCTTTTGCAAAGCTGTGCCATGAATTCTCTTTCCCAGTGCTTGTTCTTTGTCTGTTGTATGCCGGCTTCTGAGCTCCCACTCACTTACTTCAACCTGCAGCAGCAGCCACTCCTAGTACCTCTTCATAAACTCTGAAGGCTTGATAACAGTAAGCAAAACACTTACTCATCTCTACTGCTTTGGTTTTTTTAGCCTAGACTCCGTTGTAGTCTCTCTTACTGCAGCTGACTTTCTTCCCCCCACCACTATGCCATGTTCTCTACTGACAACGGCTCCATGTATTGTACTATTGTCCTCAGTTAAATAAAACAAAACCTCATTTTGCTAATACGTAAGTCTGAATGTTTCTACTGTCCTTTCACCAATGCTACATCATGCATTAAATGAACTTGTTTGTGTTGGCCAAGGTCTCTGTGTTAATGATGTAGAGAAAACTGGACCTTTCTTTGCAGCAGATGACAAATAAGGAGACTCCTGGAAACCTGCCTCCTGGAAAACTCCAGTCATTAAAAGTAATACTCACGATCTCTGTGCATGGGTGAAGAAAATGGATCCATAAAGCTAAAAGCCTCAGTTCTCCATATAATAAATGGAGGGAGATGCCTCCTAATTGTAGTGCTCTGAGGTGCCCTTTGGAGATGCTTGCTTTTATTCTTTGGATATATAATGAGCCTAGGCAATTAACTGAGGCTCTCAAATTAGGTATCTAATGTAGACACTGTGAAAAAAATCCTCTTCCCTTAGCTACAAAAGAATATTATGCATTGCAATCTGTAGGTCTAATGAAAGTCTTTGGAAGAGGCCCCAGCTGGAAAGAAAAATAACATCTTTAAACAACCTGAATTTTATATTCATACAAGGTTGTTGGTTTTTTTTTTCTTTCTTAAAAATACATCAGGCAGTGAATTTCCAGCTAATTTGGAATTCTGTATAGTTGACTACCTATGAATCACTAGTATATACATATTCTATAAGATACCATTTATGTCTGTACAGAAATTCATCTTTTGAAGGTCATCTTGTCTTCTTCTCTGATACTCTAAATGATTCTCATTTCCATGTAAAAGGGTCCTTATATTTGTATCTGGGGGCTAAATTATGTCTAATATGCTTATTCTTTCTTGACCTAGATTTAGACAAAAAAAAGATAAATCTTTTCCCATTAACAATGCCAATTACAGAACAATCCTATTATAATTCAACATGAAACACTACAGGCTTTTTTTTTTTTTTTTCCCTGTACGATCACTGTATTTCATGCATCTTCCAGGTTAAATACATGGAAATGGCATAGATTGCTGCAATTCACACAGGAGGTTTGCCAGGCTGCTGTGTGGAGGATACTGTAGGTCAACGATTCATTGGTACATAGGGCAGTCATTTATTCCACGCATCACTTCTGCCACCATCTAAACACATGTCTTGGATGCATATTAAATACAGCTTCAGTCTGGGCTTGATCGTCATACTTTAAAGGGTGTAAATACTTTTCTTTTAGCTTGTTTTAAATCATGAGCAAGAAGAAATGACAGGGATTTTAGAGATGTGAAATAAATAGCAAAAATAAGAATGTAGCATAACAGGACATCTAAATCAAGCTAATTTTTATTCCTTAAGAATATTTATATTTTGATTAGTAGAAAATACTAACAAACTCCAAGAAATAAAAACTGACCTGTAGATTTTTTTTATATATACACCTGTTAAAAACCTTGCAATATCATGCCACCATAGTCAGCTTTGCACACTGTCTATATTTAAGCTGAATAAGATACTTTGCATTGTTAATGAATTAATACTCTTATAAATCTCATTTGCCTTTTAAGCCACTACTTAGAGAAAAAGAATGTGCAATTCTATTGTTTTGCTTTTACTCTGTGTTTTGCCTGTCGTAGTAAGTAAATTTAATCTGCATTATTAGTAACTGTCAAGAGCATACTCTGAGCAGAAGGCAAATACAGCAGGTGGTAAAAAAAGAAGACGTGGCTGAAAGCAGAAAAGCAAAACAAATGATTGCCAGGAACTGCTAATCTAGTTATGCATAAATTTAAGACAAATTAAAATGCATGCAAAGCTTTCACTGAAGGTGAATACTTGACAGAAAAGGAGATAAACTGACCAATTGTTGTTATAAGACCATTTGTCAAAAGCCTAAGTGCTAAAAAACCTATATAATCTTCTAATTGCTTTAATGCAACTTCTATAAACTTAACCTGTCAGACATTTTGAACTTCCTAAGTGACAGCTCATCAGACAATGAACTTATGGCAGAGAGGACTGTTTCTCTGTTTACTAACACATAAAATCATTGACCCTTTCAGTTTACTATACTTTTAAGCGGTCAACATTCAAACATTTAATACGTTTTAGCAGGTAATTGGCATACACTTGATATCTCTTGTGATAGTTAAAGGTATCAGAGGAAACACTCTCAAAAGGCTTACAAAGTAAGTAAGATAAAAATCATGCCGGCTGACTACTTTATATTTCATAATCATCTATTTTTCAGTAATATATCAGAAAAGTGTATGTGGACAGTTAGGACTTTGCCAAAGAAGTAAAGTCTGTCAGCTTCTTTGCTTTTTATTCTATTTCTGATGATATGTGTGGGTTGAGAGAAATGTGCCAAGCCCATCAACAGATCCCCAGAGCCTGGAGGGCAGTCTGCCTGAAGCCCGATGCAGAATTTCACTTCTCCCAGATCTCACATTTTCCTCATGCCAGATAACTTTCGACACTTAAAAGAAACATCTTTAAAATAATTGGTTATAGTGGGAGCTGAAGATATCTTGACCTTAAAGCATTAGGTTTAAGGCTGCTGCTAAAGAGTTCTTAAAATTCCTCTAATCCCTGTGGAACAGTTATCTCCATCTCTCATAAAACTTTGGAATGACATCACCCAACTTTGTTAAAAATCCAAACAACAAGAAGAACAAAAAATCTTCTTGGTTTGAAATTTGAAAACATGCTAACAGAAGCCGAAGACACAATAATTTCTTTCTTCCCAAAAATTCTCTCAGGTGAGAGAATTTCTCTCAATTTGCCTACTTAACAAGCAAATAAGTGTACCTTCAAGGCTCAGTGACACTTGAAGCGTTTACAGGATGACTCCTCTGTCCTACACACATGATATGTATCCCCTTTGCTCACTTATTTCTTTAGTGAATTCTTCATAAATGTTAACACATAAAAATGACAGAGAAAAACTTGTTGGACAAGCAGGAATGCCAAGCCCCCACAGCACATTAGGCTCCGTACAGATAAGATGGCTCCTGTGAGGAATTTCTACCTCCACAGAGTTAAGGAACACTGCAGACAAAGCTCAATATTTATTCTTTGCTTTCACCTGACTGGTGAGACAAGGATGTCAAGTGGTTCCTTGGTAACGCAGGGCAGTAAGACTTTCATCAGAAAGGCTCCAATTGCAAATGCCAACTTCATTGAGTCTCTAACATCAGTTACTCACCTGCCACTGGTGCCAGTGGGAGCCAGGGCAGCCATTAGCAGCATAGCAGAGAGAACGCCAGGGTCTTTTGGAGCTGCTAAACTTCTAAGGAAAGGAGTTACAGAACAACTCCACAGGAGCTCTGCAACACGCAGAGAAGCTAGTGTTCTGATACTGCAGCATAATTAAGGTAACTGGGGCACAATGTTTCACGTTGTTTAGAACAAAATTTTGGATAAATTCAGTCTTTGGTTATGCTTTACATAGTAGGTTTTCCCTTTTGACTGTTCTACAGGACAGATGGTTTCAGAGCTCTGCTGCCACTACACAGAACTCTTGTTTTTTCAGTTGTGATGTCTATATTACTTACAGTTTTGAGTTTCCAATATTGCAATTAGTAGTTATGTTTAAGTAAGCTGAGTAGCTTTACTGGAGGACTGAAAAAGAAAAACTTTCATCCTGAGAGACTTCTAAAATCAACTTAAAGCTTATCCTCAAGAGTTTTAATTATGCTGAAGGGAAGGTTACCTTCCTGCTTTTTGAACATAAATTTTGCTGTATTTCTTATGAGAAAGTGCTTTTTACTTTACTGATGTGAACTATTCATGAACGTACAGGTGAGTGTGGGGATAGACAAGTCACACGAGTGATATGTCTTCATTCCCAGCTGCATCTGACTCATGAGCAAGAAAATCCAGCTCCGGTTAATATGGTCCTTCACATTTTAAAGTCTAATTATTTTGGATCTGTATAACTGGAAAAAAAATAAGGCATCATTCTATGAGGTTCCTAACACTGTCAGTCCGGTTAGGGCTGTGGTACCTCACAGCACAAATTATATGGGATAGTATCAATCTCTTATATTAAAGAAAAACAAAAAGGAATGCTACTTCCCTGCAATTTAAAGCTAGAGAACTTGAAAGGAGAATAAAGAGAAACAAACTGCAACATTTTCTTTTGTTTTAATAAAAAGGTACTTCTGTTTGCTGACCTAGATATGTATATATTTCCCCATGCTGTTAAATTCTAAGATTCACAACCATAAGTGGACATTGAAGGGGAAAAAATAGGACTTGATTTTTTTAACATAATTAACAATTTTATCACTATTAGCAATTCTTGTGCTTTAGTAAAAAATAACTCTGATTAAACAGAATCTAACCTTAGATCTTAAAGTGTAAATTCTCCTTGTTGCTATAGAGAATGGCACCTATGCAAACAGGTCTGATAATAATTACACATAATAGAATGGGAAGGATTCATCTTTCTTTAAAGTAGCAAGTATGTCTCCTTCCTCTCTTAGTGTCAAACCCACATGGAGATAGTGATCAAACACGGTGTGACAATTTGCACAGTGTCTCCCTGTGGGAGCTATTAAAATTCAACTTATGCACAAAAAATGTCTTGAGTGCCTAGCCTGGTAAAAATTCTATGTCATCATCTCACAAATGTGGGATTAAATCTTGCCAAAAAATAGAAAACATATTTCATAGACATTTAAAAAAATTTTTTCTTCACTGATTTTTTTTTTTTTTTGTCAATAGCTTTCTATTAGCTAGTTGAAAGTGATGGGTAAAGGAACTCTTCACGGTTTCAGCCTGAAACTTCCTCTTTGTTCCAGCATCATACAGACATGCTCAGTTCTAAAACCATCAAGGCCAATTCAATTTCAGAAAACACAGGACAAAGTTAAATGGTGGGAGAGTGACTAAATGGAGAAGAATGACACTGCCCAGGACTTCCAGGGCCAACTTGCTGGAACAACAAAAATTACTACAACTTGGATTCCAGACCTACTCTAGTCATCTGGAGTCTTTATTGCAAGGTTGTATCAAACTACTTTGAATTTGTATAATAATAAGAGTGTATTCCTTGCAAAAGTTTTAATAAACAGCATGTCCTGGTTCAGCCAGGACACCTGGAATTGATTGCGCCAGGGGTGGAAACACAGCTCCACCATTTGCCATGGACTGATCCATACTGCACTGGAGAGAGGTGGTGCTCTGGATCACCTGCAGTACATTGATGACATAATTGTGTGGGGGAACACAGCAAAAGAAGTTTTTGAGAAAGGAAGCAAGATAATTGAGATCCTCCTGAGGGCTGGTTTTGCCATAAAGCAAAGTAAGGTTAAGGGACTGGCATGGGAGATTCAGTTCTTGGGAGTGAAGTGGCAGGATGGGCGTCGTCACATCCCAATGGATGTGATCAACAAAATAGCAGCCATGTCCCCACCAACCAGTAAACAGGACACCCAGTCTTTCTTGGGCGCTGTGGGGTTCTGGAGGATGCACATCCCAGACTACAGCCAGACTGTGAGCCCGCTCTACCACGTGACCTGAAAGAAGAATGATTTTGAATGGAGCCCTGAGCAACAACAGGCCTTTGAACAGATTAAACAGGAGATTGTGCAGGCAGTAGCCCTTGGGCCAGTCTGAGCAGGACAAGATATAAAGAATGTGCTCTACACCACAGCCAGGAAGAATGGTCCTACCTGGAGCCTCTGGCAGAGGGCACCCGGGGAAATCCAAGGCTGACCTCTAGGCTTCTGGAGTCGTGGATACAAAGATTCCAAAGCCAACTACACTCCAACTGAGAAGGAGATATTGCCAGCGTATGAAGGAGCTCGAGCTGCCTCAGAGGTGGTCGGCACTGAAGCACAGCTCGTCCTGGCACCCCGACTGCTGATGCTGGGCTGGATGTTCAAAAGAAGGGACTCCTCCACACACCATGCGACGGATGCCACATGGAGTAAGTGGGTTGCACTAATAACACAACAGGCTTGAATAGGGAACCCCGCTCGCCCAGGAACACTGGAGGTAATCACGAACTGGCCAGAGCGCAAAGATTTTGGGATGCTACCACAGAAGAAGGTGACACAAGCTGAGGAAGCCCCACCGTACAATAAGCTGTCAGATGAGGAGAAGGACTATGCCTTGTTTACTGATGGCTCCTGTCGCATTGTGGGGAAGCATCGACGGTGGAAAGCTGCTGTGTGGAGCCCCACACGACGAGTCGCCAAAGCCATTGAGGGACAAGATGAATCGAGCCAGTTTGCAGAGGTGAAAGCCATCCAGGTGGCTTTAGACATTGCTGAGCGAGAAAGGTGGCCAAGGCTTTACCTCTACACTGACTCATGGATGGTGGCAAATGCTCT
>JAVSBS010010443.1:0-17397 GCA_033124195.1 Coracias cyanogaster
AGCTTTTTACACAGGAAATGGTGGCATCAAAAATGCTTTCCCTAGTAACTTATGGGAAAAAATTCTATACATAAAAAAGAACAAAAGGGAAGAAAATCTAACCCCCAACAAGTACCAACATAACATACAAGCGGTAGTAACCACGGAACATGAATTTTAAGCAGTTAAATCTTTACACTAAGGTATGGAAGAAGCAAAGGGAGGCAATTGAGCACACAGCTGCAGAAATCAGACATCCTGAAGTTGTGAGAGATGCTGACTTCCTGTAAGATGCTCAAACCATGACACGGTATCATCAGACTACTCCAAAACACATGACTGCTCATGCTAACAGATACATCCACTCTAGTAGCCTGCTCCTACTAGTGACTAAACGATTGTCAGACAGCAATGCTAGTACTTTCCACAAACTCACAGCCTCCAACAATTCAGTCCTCAGAGCACTGATTCAATGGAAAGCTTTCAGACCCTTCTTTTCCCTGCCCATAGCCATTGCTTTCCTAAGATAAAAAGTCCTTATCTACTTAATTGTTCATAAACTCTGGCCACCCTTGTTGGCCTGTCTTTAAGAATGTTAGGCTGTTGTCTCCATCTTCAAGTTCAGACTATTATTTGTAAGCACATAATACACTCAGACATTCGAATGGATTTATACAGTGTCTTGATAACACCATTTTTATTCCTCTAAAAATTGCCAACTTCGGGTTTTTATTTTAAGGTGAGTTCCAGGAGAACTCTATATTCAGAAGTGCAAGATTGGTGCAGTGATTTTCTTAGAAGTAAATCAAGTCTATCTTTTACTTAGATAACCAAGATACTTGAAAACAGTGTCTAGAAATGGCATCTATCACTTTGGGGCTTTGGAGGTACAACCCCCTAGACCATGCTCATGCCTTTCCACCCACTGTTTTACAGCAGTTGACAAGATGAAACTCACAGAAGTAGTAAGAGATAAGCATGCACAAGTCAGTGACAAATGCTATTAAGACAGCACAAGTAAGCAAGTGTACTTCATTGTTTGAGATTAAACACATGATGAAACGCACGCATATCACCTATTTGAATGCACGAATACCAACAAGCCTCCCGCTTGGATATTCCAGATCAGGCTCTCACCTGTACCTTAATTAAGAGAGCATTTATTGCTAAAACTGGCACAGACCACTCACAGGGTTTTCCATGTATAGTGCAGTACACAACTGCACACGTGGTCAGTTAAGTATCTACTTATCATTCATTTATCCATTGCCATCATAAACAAAGGCTGTGCATGGTTTTCCATGAGATCAATATTCATAGGAACCTCTAAGAATGACATTAATATTACTTCCTGTTTCAATTAGTCATCAGCTTTTCAAGAAGATGCTTTGGGGTTTTTTTTGCTTTTTTATCACAACTTAATTGTTTAGGAGGAGCATATGTTTTTCTACAAGGAAGGATAAACTTCCAGGTCAAAATGAAAGTAAGGAGCAGGAACTTCAATAAAACAATAGCACATCTATTATGGCACTTCCTTGGAAGGTCAAGGTTCAAGTCCTTCTTTTCGAAAGACATGATTGAATAGCTAAGCACAAATAAGACAGACTCTCAGAGCCCTGTATTCAACAATCCTAATCAGTGTTCAAGTTCTTTGACTGATAGAGGTTACAAATACTGCTCACCTTCTCTGTTTCCTGGAATTCAACTAAACTGATCTTCTCCATTGCTACCATTTAAAGGGTACATTTATACACTTTAGTATCTTCAAGTTACAAAACAGAAAGCCAGAATTATTCACAGAAATTTTCCCACCAAGATTAAAATATTATCAGTGTAGGAAGAAAGGTGGTAATAGATCGTAAAGAATATAAATGCTTTGTGAATTCACGCTAGGTCTGCCCAGCCACTCACACACAGCAAAAAAGTGAAACTTTAAAGCTGAGCAAATAGGATTTGTGCTCTTCAAGAATGTTGCAAGTTTCAATATAGACTTCAAGTATCTAGCAGTCTTCCTAAAGTCTCTCATCATACATTCGTTATCACAATTTCTCATTCCTTAAGGAAATTTCAGCCATCAGCACCCTTGCTGCCCATTTTCCTTTGAACAAATTTCCAATGTTCAAAGTACAAGTCGGGCTGACCTGTTCTGAACTAACAGGTCAGTCCTCCCAGCAACCTTCCTACTCTCCATTACACGTTCCTCCTCTTTTACAAAGCTGTCAATCCTCTTAACTTCCCCCACATTCCTCACTCGCTTCTCGTCCTCGCTGAAGTCAAACCTAGTACAGAAGCAAGTGCACAGGGAGCAAAGCAGAACAGCCATTACACCCTCCATTCACAAGACAAAGTGGGCTGCTGGTGGTGTTTTGGAGGGTTGTTTTGTTTGGTTGGGTTTTTTTTAACTTTGTTTTAAGACTTTTTGTCTACTGATAATCTCCTCTTGATTGACAAGCACAAGACTTTCACAAAACGGCAAGTACAAAAATGGCAGAAATACTCTGCAGAAGCAGCACCATGCTGCAAAGGTGGTGGCTAAAATGCCAGTCATAACCCTGGAAAAGAAAGCAGTTCTTGTTTCCTAATAATGAGCCACAACTTAGTCATTCATTTTGCAAGTCAGAGCAGAGATGGCTTTAACCATTACCACTGAAATAACTCCTGCATTAAATAGTTGCCTTTACAATGAAGTTTTAAAGCCAAGTAAATATATCACAACATGCTAGGCAGCATATACAAAGACTACTTATGTGCTGACTTGAAACTTTTCATGTTCCTGAACTATTTTATGAAGCATCTGTGCCGCCAGCTCTAGTGTGAGTACTACACAGCATGTAGCTGACATATCAGTATTCTGGCTAGTACTGGGATTGTGTCGATGGAATCAGATAGCCAAGGCTACAGAGACTCACAGGCTCCTGTGAACTGTGTCCCTTCAGACCCCTTCACAGCATTCTCATAAAAAAACTGGCTGCCCTAGGCCTGAATGGATGTATACTCTGCTGGACTGCACACTGGCTGGATGGCTGGGCCCAGAGACTGGTACTGAATGGAGTTAAATCCAGTTGGCAACCACTCACAAATGATATTCCCCAGGGCTCAGTGCTGGGCCTGCTCCTGTTTAACGTCTTCATCAATGATCTTGATGAGGAGATTGAGAGCACCCTCAGTAAGTCTGCAGATGACACCAAGTTAGGTGGGAGTGTTGATCTGCTTGAGGGTAGGAAGGCTCTTCAGAGGGACCTGGACAGGCTGGACTGATTGGCCATAGTCAATTGTATGAAGTTCAACAAGGCCAAGTGCCGAGTTCTGCACTTGGGCTGGAACAACCCCATGCAAAGCTATGGACTTGGGGACAAGAGGCTGGAAAGCTG
Source organism: Coracias cyanogaster (assembly GCA_033124195.1). Taxonomy (NCBI): domain Eukaryota; kingdom Metazoa; phylum Chordata; class Aves; order Coraciiformes; family Coraciidae; genus Coracias; species Coracias cyanogaster. The sequence continues at coordinate 3,351 of JAVSBS010010443.1, forward strand.
CTCAGCAGAAAGGGACCTGGGGGTGTTGACAGCTGGCTGAACATGAGCCAGCAGTGTGCCCAGGTGGCCCAGAAGGCCAATGGCATCCTGGCTCGCATCAGGAATAGTGTAGACGGCAGGACTAGAAAAGTGAACATGCCACCGTACTCAGAGCTGGTGGGCTGCATCTTGAATACTGTGTTCAGTTTTGGGTGCCACAGTACAAGAAAGACATTGAGGTTCTGGAGAGGGTGCAGAGAAGGGCAACAAAGCTGGTGAAGGGTCTCAAGGATAAGCCTTATGAGGAGCGGCTGAGGGAACTGGGGTTGTTTACCCTGAAGAAGAGGAGGCTGAGGAGTGACCTTACTGCTCTCTACAACTATCTCAAAGGAGGTTGTAGGGAGGCAGATGTTGGTCCCTTCTTACAAGCCCCATCTGAGAGGACAGGAGGAAATGGCATTAAGTTACACCAGGGGAGGCTTTGGTTAGATCTGTAGGAAAAACTACACCGAAAGGCTTGTCAAGGACTTGAACAGGCTGCCCAGGGAGGTGGTTGAATCACCATCCCTGGATGTATTTAAAAGCTGCCTAGATAGGGTGCTCAAGGATATGGTGTAGAAGTGGGCCTAGTAAAGATAATGGTTGAACTCAATGATCTTATAGGTCCTTTCCAACCATAGCAACTCTGTGATTCTGTGCTCTTCACCTAAAACTGAGAAGCTCTTCAGTAACTGGCTATATTTAACATCAACATATATGAACTGGTTAACAGAGCATTTGGAGTACTCTCAACATAACCTGTAGCCAAGCAAGATACAGTAAATACAGCAGTATTATGTAGCGCTAGCGGATTATTCTGTGCAACAAATCTATAACCTGATAAATATATCTGAAAAAGCAGATCAACACTGTCTCTAATGACAGAAAAAGCAACAACTTTGCCATGGTATCCTTTTGCCATACAAACTGAAGCATTAATCAAGATATTTAGGACTTCTCATGTTAACCACATCAGAAGTTTAATCAGCTCAGTTTTTGCAGATTCGAAGCTTGCTATGCAGAAGTGGTCATTCATTCAGAAAATACAGCCAGCCAGCCAAGAACAGTTTCCACTTACTCTTCAACAAATTCTACCACTGAGTTAGACACTTTTGCACAGCAGCAGCATCACAGTAAAATTTAATTCTGAAGATGCTGCACTTGCCAATTAAAGAACAGCTGTTAGTACACTTAAAAAAAAATATACTCAAGGCTACTGATGATATACAGTGAACAAAATCTAATACAACTGCAATGAACTGTTTACAGGAAATATTTTGGTAGCCACATAGGAGACAGCTCTGACCTAATAACTAAGGCACAGTGGTTGTTGAGGATTTTCAGTACATATTGCTGAACAGTAGTTTAATTCCTATCAATTCTAACTGTTTCACCAATATTTTACCTGCAGTGTTGCACAACTGGTAGAAGCAACCAAGTGATTCACAACCATTGTTTCAAACATTGTAGTCTCAGGAGCAAAAAAAAGAACAAACACCACCACCGCCACATTGTTTTTATATTCAAAAAATGTTATGTTCCCTACAAAGGAAACTGTTTCTCACAGGGAGATGAGTCCTGTCACAAAAGTTTATTTTTGTGTTTTTATTCTTTTTACAGTTCTTGCTTGTTTGCTTTTCCGTCCCAGAGGAGACAAGCCTTCAAGTCCAAGAGGGACTAGCTCTGCAAATCTAAACACAACGCTGCATCTCTGCAACACGCAGATGACAAGAAAGACACTGGGACAGTTTTGCAGAGCTGTTCAGAGAAACAGCTTGATTTATGCAATGCTATCAGGTAGCAGGCTGCAGTCGGTGCTCTCTGGAACGCACAAGTTCCCCATGCCACTTGACATGGCTGCCGACAGGCTGCCCTGCAACCCCATGGGGGCTGAAATTCCACCACGACCTGGTGGGCAAAGGACTGTAGAGAAGGGGGAGCTGGACACAAGCTGTTTGAAAGGCCACCAGTGCAAGGTTATTGGTCTCACCCAGGTGACCTGGAAGGGATTCAGCCATGCAGGCTGCTGCCTGGCTCCCTGCAGATACCCCTCAGCTCTCAGGAAGGGGCTCCACTTGAGCCCTGAGCAGCAGCACTCCTGCGGAGAGTTCTGCATCTGTAGGGGCAACAGCAGGACTCAAAGGTCCCATACAGAAACAGTCTGACACCCCGCAGGAATGCTGTACGCTAGCAAAGAACTATGAATTTCTTAAGATTCAAGCAGTGCAAATCCATTATTTTAATAGTTTTCCTTGAATAAAGTTGCTTAAAGTTAGGCATCGAATCCAAACACTACTTATTACAGCTTACATTTTGTTTTACAGTATAGCCAAACCTCTACAACAAAGCTTTCATCAGAGAGTGGAAAAGTGTGTTAATTTCAAATGCTAGCCTCTCAAACAGTTCTCCTTATACAAGTATTTTGCTGACTTGACAGCTTCCCACAAGTAAAGCATCCCCAGATCATTCCAGACACCCTGGAACGACAGTCATACTTTATATGGGAACATCAGTGCTGATTTCAACTAAGGACTGACAAAAATCAACGCCGTGGGCAACACAGAAGTGTTACACACGTGGTGCTACGTCCATACCTGATGTTCCCAAGTGAGTTTCAGCTTCTGCTGCAGCCTCCCCTTGAGATATGTGCACAACTAGAGGACATGGCACACACTGCCAAGTACTGCCTCTGCGCTACAAAGTGAAAAAGCAGCGCCGTGGTTTTATAATAAACTAGATCACAACCCTTGAATAACTGGCAGCCTAACAGGAGCTACATGATTAACAGACAAAAACTGCCTTTCTCTTCCTTTGGCTGGTTTTTGAGAGTCAGCTCTGCCCTTTTTGCAAGGACTGATCATACATTAACTTTTACCATACAGGCCCCTTGGTCAGATGACTCCCGTGTACACATGGATTAATTCTCTGGAGTCTTTAGGACTTGGTGCCATGTATGAATTACCCATTCCGCAACACAGCTCACCTCACATTTAACCCTTGAGACTTTGACTTTACCGGCTTTACAAAACTGATGGAGGGAAAACCTGAATGGCATACAAGCAGTGACAGCAGTGCAGATGTAAAGGACATTGCTCTGATCTGGTACACTTTAAGCACTCATTTGACAACCAGAAACCTAGTTTGTTAGCAGCAACCTATAAAATACTACTTCTTGGACTAAAGCACATTTAAGACATTCAAATCTGCAGCAGAAAATAATTGGAAGAACACACAGAAAGAGGAGCTTTCTATTACTACCTTCTAAAAAAAGTGTTAGTGGAAAAAAATTACTGCGACTTCTATAGATCCTGCACAGGGACAGGCAATACAATGATATAAGTTAAGAGATGCCTTTATATTTTTTACAGTCCAACCTCAAAGCTTCCCCTTGCTCAAAGGTGTAGAGAGCACTAGGATGTGCATTCTATGATTCTATGTACAGCCTCACTATGCACAGGCTGCCCGAAAGCTGTGCTTTCCTCCAAGGACATAATGCACATCCATCATTAAGAGGTCAGCAGAGACAGAGTACTATTTCTGGATTTATGCTGGTCACAGACTTTCATTATTTAATTCTGCTAAGTACCAACACCAAATGGCAGCTGTCAGGTCTAACAGTCATGTAACAGTACAGAAAGCTATGAAACAATCATCCGTATCAGAAGCTAGTCAGAAACACTAGCATTTCATACAGCAAGTATTTCACCCCTCTGCAATGCGGGTGGAAAACTCCTACACGGGGCTAACAAATAACTGTACTTGAGTAACTTTATATAGTTGATATTAGTTTGGGATACAGATAAGCAACTCTGCCTCCTGCATCTCAGCCTAAAGAAGCAAGAAAACAATTCTTGCATTGGGATAGGGATTTGAGCTGCATGTAGCATAAGTTGGGGGTTTTACAGGAATGAGGAAGAAATATCGTTGAGAAAAAAAGTTGCTTAGACACGTAATAAAAGTTAATTGAACTTGCACAACTAATGCTGTCCCGTGAAGGGTGACCAACTTTTTTTCAAAGCAATCTCTGTAAGTTTAAGTTTGCGTGACAGAATTATTTCATCTAGCAGCATCAGGTTCACCCAAGCATGTTAACAATGCTGCAGTTTCTAGATTTCCATCTAGAAATCCAGCAATTCACAGCGCACAAACAGGAATCCTCACGTCCTGCTCAATCAGGGCTCCAAATGTACAGCCTGTTGATACAAGTTCTCCGGTAAATGAAATCCCAGAGTGCTGGGGCAGCCTAAATTGAGAAGAGTTGCCTAAGCAGGAGGAGGGAAAAAACCCAACAAAACAGAAAAAAACCCCAAACCACAGACACACACCCAGTGCTGAGTAAAGCGAGAAAATAAATAGGGGGAAAAGTCATGAAGCTTCTCCTGCTAGGAAAATACATAGCCCTAAATGCTGAGGGGAAAAATAGCTGAGCTGAGCAGACCATCCAGAGATCTCCATCCCCCACATACCTCCTTTCCATTTCACTGCTTTTAAAGAATATTTATTAGGGTGCTCTCTAATACCTTTATCAGGTATTGGGGGATGTTCCCAGAAGAGGAGACTTTTTCTACCTTGATGTTTCCCTTCAAATCCACCACTGAGGTTCTGCTTTCTCTGAGCCAAGTTAAACATACCAGAGGCCTTTTCACAAGTCATCTGGGGAGGCTGCTCACAAATGTCAACTGCAAGCAATTAAAGCTGAATTAGGAACATTCTCCAGAGGAAATTACCTCACAAGAAGCAGGGGTGGAGGGGTTGGCACCTGGAAACCACTTGCTTCAGTCCTCTGGAAAGTCCATCTATGGCTAAGCCTTCAGGGTTGCAAAGCCATATTTGGTGGTTAGACTTAAAATGGTTCAAATGTTTTCTGAAAAAAAAATACAGAGGAACAGCAGTCCATTCACCAGATCTAGGAATATGCTAGGTATAATAAGCTTCCTTGAGCTGGATTTCTTGCATTGACAAAGAAGTTCCCATTCAAAACTAGGTATGGTAAAAGTCAGAAGAAAGGACAATCCCCAGTGACTGGGACTACAGTCATGCAAAAGGCCAAGGTTCAATTTGCCTACAAGTACCAAGCTCTCACGTTAGTTCTGCTCTTCTGATCTTCCATATGATAAATTGACTAGTGGCTTGGGTACTTTATTTCTGACCACTGATAAGGGTCTATAGGAAAAAAAACCAAAACATCTGGAGATGGTCTCTGATTTTTCATAAAGAAGAAAGGAGAAAAAAAAGTATATTCATAAATGATCACATGACAGGTAAACAACCTTTACTGAGGCATACATATCAGCCAAAAAATCAAGTTGTGCGTCAGACAGCCAAGCCTTCCACATCAAAGTTGTTAGACAGAGTCCTTTGACCATTTTCTTCACAAATCACTGTATCACAGAGAACAGCAGATGTGAAAGGTAGCAGAAATAACCATTTTCATAATATTAAATGCTACTGTCTCCTGAATTGTTTCACACAATCTTCCTCTCCCCACCCAAGGCAGAAGCAAGAGCAACTGCCTGTTTAAGCTCCTGGTTTCTAAAGGTTGTAAGTCTTACCAGTTTACCACCTGCCTCTGTCTTGGTTGTTGCACTAAATCTGGTTTGTGTTTCTCTCCCTTATTGTGCCTGAAGTCCAAAGTTTGCATATCAGGATTGAGAATTTGGGGATTTTTATTATTCCCATCCACATTTCAAATTAAGAGTTGGCAACTAACAAATTTGAGTGCTACACACAAGCTACACTCATTCCTAAAAATTATTTTAGGTATACAAACCAGTAATTCCATGTACTGCAAGGAGACTATGATTTCAGATACCCAGTGGTAACACAAACCAGCCCCAAGCCAAGCACATGCTTTAACAGAGAAGCAGCATTTGTGATACTGTGTGAGAATGTTTTTTATCTCCAATTTATTTTAGAGATTTCTGGAGGCTCCACTGAAAGAGCCTTAGATCTTCAGCATTAAGTGGCCATCACATTCTAACAAGGTGGAGAGCATGTTTTGGTTTAAGCAGAGTAATCTTTACTAACACAGGAATCACTGCAGCCATCAGTGCCTTCTCCTGTTCAACTCAAGTCTTGGTGCACCAGCTTAACAGCCAATTTTTACATCTCCATCCTATCACATTAAGGCACAGTTCAGTTATTTTGCACAGAACAAACTGGACACCCCACTGTACTTAATTCAACAGCCTGCTCAGCATTAGCTTCCATGTGCAGAAATAAAATGAAGTAAACCTCAGTATTCATGTTTATTTATATCAGATACCTGTATGTTTGCTCATAAGACCACACAATGGGAAAATACATTTTTAAAAGCTTTTGGACAAAGAAATCACAAGTCTTATCACAACCACAGATTTAGTGCAATAGCACATCAGAGATTACTGTTAGGATAACTTGATAAATCAGATGCCTATCTCTATCTTACTCTTTGATATAAAGTGTAACTCCTTTATATTCTACAAGGAGAAAAATAACAGTTCTAGTATGGAACTATAAAATACTAGTTCTTTAAGTAACACAAATTATATTTACTAAGATCCTTGTTAGGTTAAGGAAAGAACATGAAATATATATGCAAATCAACAGTTAGATCAGTGAGTAATTGAGATCCCAAACCAACCACAGGAGAATTGCTTCTAGTCTGAACCAGCCAATGTAGTAACAAAGTCAAAGTCAGGCTCTGTTAAGTGAAATCAGAGCACCAGCAACCATGAGCATCAACACCTCACTGAGCAGGAGTCCACGTTTGCACAGACTCACCCCATGGTCTGGACAGACTCAACTTGCACGTATCCAGAAGGTCAATACATTCAAAATATTCAGTATGGAAGGGGAAACCAAATACCAACTCAGAGAACATTCCTGTGGTCTCACCACCAGACCTGTCTCAAATTGAGGCTGCCAAGTTTCATGTATCTCATGTTACATGAGTCAGAAGAGTTTTGACAGCCTTGTCATGCCATCCCACCTCTCTGCTGAGATGCAGAGAGCCAGCTGAGGTCCAGAGAAGCTGACAGCTCCTCCAGCACAAGAGGAACCACCTCAGCAGCTTCTAACAGCAGAAAGAGATGCAACTGCAGAAATCTGAGCTGCGCACTCACTTAAACAGCAACAACTACAATGACTAGATCATCAACAGGATGGGGGATGGGGGCACCTGAAAACCAGCCTCTACTGACTGCTAGCTGCCACACATTTTCTTACAGCAAGAATAAACCCTAGCAAGTTCACACACACTTTTAGAAAGCTATGGGTGCCTAAAAAAAAGTTTTAGTCAACATAGGAAGAAAAACTAAGATCCCTTCTGAAAAAAAGGTGCCTGATTAATAGTCCCCATCCAGAGCAGACCAGAAATGACTTTTAGATTAGTGGCTAGTGGGAAGAAAAGAAAAACAAACAAACAAAAGAGGGGAGAGTCACAAGACCAGTTTCTGCTTAGTACCTACCATATTCACAAAGGAACAAGTTGTCAGGACTGTAATGTTTATTTAGACAGAATATATACAGAGAAAAACCAGTCACTAGCTCCTTCTCCCAACAGAAGGTGCTTGCAGACTTTCAGATACTGGCTAAGTGCTTGAGTGGCAACAGCAATTTCCTACACTTAACAAAATTCAGCCACTGTACTGATGCAAATACACATCACCTGCTTCCACCTATTAAACCCTCATTGGTAAAGCTGAGAGCCAGGCTGACAGCTTAAAGTCAGGAAACCTCAACTGCACAACTCAGGCGGGCACATTTGCTTTTTAAGCACCTGAATGTGTTGTCACAGACAACCTCATCAAAGGTAGAGGGACCAGAACAGGACAAGATGTGCAAGGATTATAGAATTGCTCCTTTTTTTCCCCCCACAGAAGAAAGCCCATTCCTGGGCAGCAACTGGTACCATGTGTGACCACTTCAGATTCCATGCTCCCTCAGATCATAGTCGGGGAAATAAAGTCAGAAGCCCCCATTATCATCTCCACAGCTTGCTCTCCTTCACTCCATCTGTTGAGGAAAGGAAGTTTCAGAGAGTAATGAAAAGCAGCATGTTATTCAGCTGTGACAACTGTTTCCCCGTTTCAGTTTGAAAAACCTATCTGTGCTCACACACACAGGGGTGTAGGTCAGAGCCCACAGCAGTTTCACTGTTCCCACTTCATTAAACATTTTAGCAGATCCAGCTAAATGCACTATTCCAGACCTCCCGGCTGGAGATGGTAGCCCATGGTGCTACCAGCTAACCCCGTCTGGCTGCGCAGGACACCTGACACCAGCCACAGTTTCCACTCTGGCTGTGTAAGTATATTAGACACTATTCCTTACATGCACAGGCTTCCTGGCGTGTACTTTTCACCTTGCAGTGGCAGTAAGATAAAGGCATTTTATTAAGAAAAATCTTAAGCTTTTTAGGAAAACATCATTACTAATTCTACTCTATGGTAACAGAATGACACAGGTGAAGATGTGAGGTATAGAAAAATAGGCATGAAACTAAAACTATTTCCTCCCTTCCTCCTCTGCCATTTCAGGGCTAGAATGGGGGGACACTGAAAATAGATATTATTCCTAAAAGCTTGTTAGAAAACCTAGGAAATACCATTGTAAATTTAAGATACTACCATTGCACTGAAGTCCTTCAAAAGATCTTCTGGGATTTCTTTAGAAATAATTACTACTCTTTCTATGAACCCATATGGAGGTCTGATAGCTACATCCAGCCTTTCCTCCTCCATACCTGTTTCAGGAAGAAAAGCAAAAATCTCAGCAGAGCTAAAAGCTAAGGTGGACCCATGGCTACCTGTGTGCTTGACTCAAATCCCTTGACTCACCAAAAGGAGGGGAGCAGCAAGAGGGAGGTTGCCAACTATTACCTGAACAGGAATTTTTTAAACAGTCACCAATCTGCAAGTCCCTGATGTTGAGTTTTATTGTTGAGCACTAGATGCTTGTTTGTAGGTTAGTCCTGCCTACAAGTTCAGCTCTGTTAAGATAGTGCATTCATTACAATTAATAATACATTGCATTTTGCAATATTGTATTAATTTCCTAAATTTTCCCCATTCTAGGTATAGGTCTTCCCCCTCCCCATAAGGGGAAACACATTGTATTTCCTTTACCACCTTTAAAAGTTTCGTCTTTCCTTCACTTTAGAAATCAAATACTGGCAGCTCCTGTTCAGTATCTTAGCTTAGCTAAAGATCACAACAGACAAAAAAAGAAAAAAAAAAAAAATCAAAGCCTTAGCATGCAAAGAGCAGTGACCAAAGATCACCTCAAATACCAAGAGCACAAAAACATTCCATTAGTTAGAGGCCTTTTATCATCCCTGGCTCTCTAGTTCAAGAGCTGCAACTTGATCGTTCTTTCCAAACTAATAGAAAATGGCATATTATACTAGTTTTGCCAACACATCAACCAGCCTTCCAGGAAATAATGTGTCAGCAGCATATGGAAACTACTTGCAGGGTTTTTTTTGCATTTCTCTCCCAGCCTGGCATGTTTTTAGCATTAATTGTGGAAGCTTCTGTTTTAGCTGTTAAATTTGAAACACAAGGGAACATTAAATCAATGACAGTATGTGGTTATCGTTTGATAGAAGTCACCAAACCTCCCTCAAAAAAACATTACCAGCTTCTATGTAATTTCTGCAACTAAAAGGTTTACTTTGGACTACATTCAGGCAAACAGCTTCAGCAAGTACAAGTAATCTTATTATCCTCTAAGCAGCAAAGAATAAACTACAAGAGCCACATATAAGAGCATGCTTCTATTTATGGAATAAACAACTTGAAGCAATACATTTAGAAAGTTACTTGCAATACAGTAGCATCTCATATGAGGGCACGGGGGAAAGAAAGACGCACCACGAACTACTTACCATAATAAAAAAAAAAAAGCACAAGCCTTTTAAAAGAGAAGTTGAGGCTGAATTAGATCAGTCATCAAAAGCTCTTCTCAGTGGCACACATCAGAGCACAAGCAATCAGTAAGATTAAGGGGAAAATAAAAAACAAAACAAAAACACAGAAGGCAGACTACATAGAGTCCTCTCACGAGTTTTCAACTTTCAAAGATCAGTTCAGCCACGCAGCAATAAAAGGCTCAGGCTGAAGAATTTTCCTTGGACTCTCTGCCAGCACAGCATCAAAAGCTCACTGTGTGCTAGCAACACATCCCAAGAGCAAGTTTGACAAGGACTTACAGATTTGACAGATGATACTTCGAAAGAGATATTCTCTGTAACACTTCAGACCTTATTTACTGTGAGGGATAATAAGCAACTGGTTTGCCTGGCCAGGTCTGGAGTGAGAGGAGGATGGACTTGCCCAACTCCTCTTTCTTTTACTGAGAGACTCATTAGACTTAAAAAACATGAACTGCTATTTTCATAAAGCTGTGGGCTACCATAACTCAAATATAGTGAGTGCCAGGCTACAAACTTACTCCACAGCAGTTACTGTGCCCAGGAGTTTTTGCTCAGTGCCACCCATGCTGTCTGCACAAGGCTCCTCAAGGAGCTGGATGTTCAGAGCTCACAGATGCTGGGGTAGCCAAATATTGCTCCTGTGCTCCCAGTCACAAAGAGAAAAACACACAGATATGCAGGTGTCCCCTTCCCCCCCGCCACCATCCTTCTTCCATGCATCACAAGTTAAAACAGCTACCCTAGAAGACAATTTTATATTTAAAAGTCTGCAGAGGAGCTTGGACAAATTTAATCTTAGCCTACCTTTAGAAAGCCCGAGGAAACAACAGTTGTTTGAAAAAGTCATATTGCAACACGTTGAACAATTATTCACTTTTGCCCTACAGAACTAACAGTTCTCCCTCATCTTTTCTAAGTGACACAAACCGCAGCCTCTTACTCCTGTCTGCTACTGGCAAAGAAAAGATGAATACGGTGCTTCCAAAAGGCTGAACTGGAGACTTTCCTTTACTCAATTAATTTAACCACATCATAGATTTACCCTAGAAGTGTATAATTTGCTGTTACACCTATTTACTGTAGTCTTCTCAATTAATTCAGCATTGCAGGAAAAGTATAAAAAAAAAAAAAGCAAGCCAAGATACACTAGCTATGTAAAACAGTGTGAAGGTTACCTTTACCCTCTGGAAGTATTTATTTCCTCAGGGTATAAAAGAATTGCAATAAATGTAAACAAATACATTTTAACAAAGTCAATTTAAATGTGAAATTATGACAGCTATATTAAACTCCACTGTAACATATTCATCATTCAAATTAAGACATTTGAGTGGCATGTGCTCACTGACAATGTTTTAAACACAGACAAACCACCGGCTTGGGGTACACAAACTTAGAGTGGAGGAGTTAAACATTTCAGAATAATTTCTCTTTCTGAACAAGAAACAGAACTTCCAATTAATTTAATTTATTCAGTGACTAAGTATTCAAGCTGTAAGAAATGAAACCATCTTGAAGTCTCTTAAAAGGTCACAGAATTAAAGACATTTTTTTATAAACAACCTCCAATACTTCTGAAATAAGTAGCTGGGAATCTAAGGTATAAAATGCGTGATGTGCATCCTGTTGGTGATACCTAAGTACTACAAGAAATGGTGCAGTTACCTTTGATTCAAAATGATTTGATAATGCACCATCCTTAAAAGAAGACATAGACTAACTCCTTTTCCTACAGAGGAGTATATGCAAACCCTTACACTACCAAGACACCCTTTAACAACAGCTTCTAAATGAATAAAACACTTGCTTTCAGAAGAGGAAACAACTCTTTAAGCCATCCCATCCTCCTAGATGAAAACCGCTACCAATGAGCTTTGTATTTAAAGTGCTTCCAGGCATTAAATGAACTAATCTGACAAATCCAAGTCTCTTTCTGTTTGTGAAAGAGCCTTTCAAAAGTTATCTGGATGGCAACAGGCTTCAAACTCAAGTAACACGCAGCATACTACAACTCCCCTGAGTTACTTGTGGAAGACAACCATCCTGGAAGAGCCAAGACTTTTGGCACTACATGATTTGTCACTGAGACCCACCAATATTGGCTCCAAGTTCATTGTGTTCGCCATCAGAAAAATGCACTGCATGAGAAAACAGAAAAGCAGAGAGCTGAGCACCTGCAGAACAGGCATAGCTGTCTGTAGGCTATAATCATCCCTCATAGCAAAAAAAAGGCTACAGAAAAATTAGAAGGAACTAAAGCAATAAGCATATAACCATTGACTAAGAGGATACTCAATCTGAAAAAGCCACCCCCTCCCCAGCACAAAAGGCTTTTTCTGTTCAGGGTTTCACTGGATGGTAAGTCCTGCTGCTGCTCAGCTGGTGCACAGGACAGAGCAGGATACCTTAAACGTAGCCATCTAACAGCCATGTGCTACCACCACCCCTAAAATCAAAACATCACCACCTGAAGCTTGCACATCCAGGCTAGACCTCCCTCACGCCAAGCTTGCCATCACCTCACCATTACCTGACCTTCCTGGATTGCTACTTAAATTTGTTAAATCTTGCTCATGACCTTCAGGATTTCTGAAAAGCAGGCTGATGTTTCTGTTTATTATTGCTCACTTTGCTCATTACTATCTCCCTCATGGAGATTGACATGCTTTAACCATATTTAAATACAGCTGAAACACCTCTGTACAAAGTGATCACCGATCACCAACCACCCTCCTTCCTTCTCCCCTCCCCTTCAAAACAACATAGATCCATATTTATCTTCTGTTTGACTCATCCATTAATATTTTGTCAACTGATTAAACTCGTGAGCTTTTGTGGACAGGTTTCTCAAATTGTCTGCCCTCCACTTTGGCTGCTAGACTTTTCCCTTGACTAAGGATGCTAAAGAGTGCTGCTGGAGCAAGCCAACTACACTCAGCAGCACCAGGCAGACACCACCATAAGCTTCTGAGTTGAGCCAACAGTGTGAATACCTTGTTCTCCTTCATTGGGTTTAGAAAAGAGCCTTTTTCTTCAGAAGTAAGATTTTAAAATTTAATCTTAAAAGGAAGGTGCAGTAAAGCTCCTATTAAAAGTTTTCTAGCTGAGGTATTTACTGTCTTATTTCTGAGATGAAACACAGATTATCATTTTATTATCCACGTGTAAAGCACTCAAAAGTAAACTCTGATTTCTTTAGCTGGGTCTTCCCTTGTCCTCTGAACCATCAGCAGGTGACATGAAGAGGCTGGTCAACAAAAAACACATCTGTCTTCCCTTCCTGGGATAGCAAGTGAAACAGCTATTTAAGCAGAAACTTATTTCATTTCTAATTTAATGTATTTGGGGATTTCATGATCAAAGTTTTGTCTCCAACTATTGACACGGATGATAAAAAAGCGTAAGTAGTTCATACTAGTTTTAGTGTTGTAGCACTCATGCTGCCCACAGAAAGATGCTTTTTAGTACTGTGCATATTTCATAACCATTTACTGAGGCACCACCCCTTTAGGCCACATAAATCATATGATAATGTGTGATGTATTAATTCTGTGCGGGCCATTTGCAGTATCATTCCTTTCTTTAGTATATGCAAACATGAGCACAAGCAATTAACTGTAACACTGGCCTAGAGTATTTCACTTCCACGCTGAAATACAAATACCACACAACTTAATCAGAGTTAAGCAAAATACTAGTTTGTCTGGGAAACTGTTGTCACCTCAAGTATTTAATTGATAGGCCTGGAGTTATGGGATCTATAATTATTTTCATTACGAGTTGAGTCCTGTGTCCAGTTTTGGTCCCCACAGTACAAGGAGGACATTGAGGTGCTGGAGCGAGTACAGAGAAGGGCAACGAAGTTGGTGAAGGGGCTGGAAAGCATGCCCTGTGAAGAGCGGCTGAGGGAACTGGGCTTGTTCACTCTAGAGAAGAGGAGACTAAGAGGAGACCTTATTGCCCTCTACAACTACCTAAAAGGAGGTTGTAGCAATGCTGGTGTTGGTCTCTTCTCTCAAATTAGTGATGATAGGACGAGGGGAAATGGCCTCAAGTTGCGTCAGGAGAGGTTTAGATTGGATATTAGGAAGAAATTCTTCACTGAGAGGGTAG
>JAVSBS010010446.1:7388-23997 GCA_033124195.1 Coracias cyanogaster
CTTTTGGGAGGGGAGGCAACAGTGATCTGGAAGTCTCTCTCCCTTATTCTTTCTCTTCTCCTTGTTGAGGGGGGGGAAGAGGGGGTAACAGGGCAGTCTAGTGGACTGACTCTAAACCTTGACACACATTTGTCAGCAGAGTTTGAATGTATCACTGTCTAGCAGAAGGCAGCATCTAATGCTCAAAGATGGACACTTGGAGAGAATTACTTCCTAGTGGACTGCTTTGCTGTTAGGTTAATAAAAGGCTTTAGTTATTTATATAAAAGGCATGGTTGGCCTAAAAGTTAGACTTCAGATCACAATGTCTATGCCCTCAGTGCTTAGAGGTCATGTTCAATGTCTAGCATACACCTCTAACTTGTCCATGCTACTGTTGAAGATGTGTGGGATGGAGAACTAAAACAGGGTTCTGTACTAATTTTTTTCTTAAGTTATATGTCACCAATGTACTGTAAGCAGTGTATTTAATTAGAATCATTAAAGAATCATTTAGGATGGAAAAGACCTTGAACACTGAGTCCAACTATAAGCCTAACACCGACAAGTCTACCACTAAACCATGTCCCTAAGCACCACCTCTACATGTCTTTTAAATGCCTGCAGGGATGGTGACTCCACCTGGTCCCATGCTTGATAACCCTTTCTGTGAATAAATTTTTCCTAATCTCTAACCTAAACCTCTCCTGGTGCATCTTGGTGCTGTTTCTTCTTGTCCTGTTCCTCTCCCTGTTACCTGGGAGAAGAGACCAATCCCCACCTTGCTACAACCTCCTTTCAGGCAGTTGTAGAGAGCAATAAGGCCTCCCCTGAGCTTCCTTTTCTCCAGGCTAAATAATCCTAGTTCCTTCATCTGTTCCTTGTAAGACTTGTGCTCCAGACCCTTCATCAGCTTCATTGCCCTTCTTTGGATATACTCTAGCACCTCAATGTCCTTCCTGTAGTGAGGGGCCCAAAACTGAACACAGTATTTGAGGTGTGGTCTCACCAGTGCTGAGTACAGGGGCATGATCCTTTCCCTAGTCCTGCTGGACACACTATTTCTGATAGAAGCCAGGATGCTCTTGGCCTTCTTGGCCACGTGGGCACACTGCTGGCTCATAGTCAGCCAGCTGTTAGTTAACACACTCAGGTCCTTCCCTGTGAGGCACCTTTCCAGCTACCCTGCCCCAGTCCTGTAGCATGGGGTTGTTGTGACCCAAGTGCAGGACCTGGTGCTTGGCCTTGGTGAACCTCATACAATTGGCTTTGTCCCATTGATCCAGCCTGTCCAGATCCCTTTGTAGAGCCTCCTTACCCTCAAGCAGGTGAAGACTGCTGCCCAACTTGGTGTTGTCTGCAAAATTACTGAGGGTGCACTCGATCCCCTTGTCTGGGTCATTGATAAAGATGTTAGTTTAGATTAGTATTAACAGAATAGTTCAAGACCTGTTGTCACCAGTTTGTAACACCTTACAGATCTCAAAGGTGGGTGAAATCTTTGGCCATTCTTTTCCAGTCAGTAATTATTATCCATGGGCATTCATTTGAGTATTTAAGATATTATGAAATAGACTTGTTCAAAACAACTTGTAACCTTATTGTAAGCCTTACTTACAGACTTTCTTACTTTCTTACCAGCCTTCCTCTTACATTCATGAAGTATTGCAGTGCTGTACCAGATATTGGCTTCCTTTATCTGAAGTCTAAGACCCAAACTTTTGCACATAAGAAGTACTATGCAGGAAGCGTCAAAACCTGCAAGCTGCCAGGAATTGCAAACAAAGGAAAACTGGTTCCTCCCCAGTTCTATAATGCAAGAAGGTTGGATCTTATGGAACAGTTGTTCTCCTGTGTTTTTTATTATTTAATGTCTTGTATAATGCTGATTCAGCCTTCAGTGTTGATCTACCTCTTCAAATTCATGATGACGTAGACTTTGAATTTCTCCCTCACAAACCCTCCTCTACATACCCAATGCCTGGAGGGCAACTGCTGGACTCATGTTATGGAAGGTTTAAAAAGCATGTGTGAGATAAATGAGTCTCAGAGAGTACTGCTTGTAAAGTGTGGCACTTTAAAAGCAAAACATCACAGAACAGATAGCAACGGTGATGTCTATCCCTTTAAGTCTTTGCTTGCAACCCCCCTCTTCTCCATGAACAGTAAACCATGATCGAGATGTATATGTATAATCAGAGAGCTTGGAAATGAATCACTTTTTCTTCCAGTGGAAGCTTATAATATGAGGGATTTAATATTGCACATAATCAGACTTCATCTCTGACTGGCTGGCAGCATCTACATGGCATTCAGCAGTCCATCTGCTTGCTGTCTGAAAGATGGAAGGATGAAACAGCAAAGACAGAAGATCACTGGAAACAGTCTTTAAAATACCGCCTGGGGCAATTTGTTATCTGTAGCCTCACTAGTGAAAGGCACATCTAAGCATGTGAAAACTGATGTACAGAGGGATGGGCTTAGAAATACTGTAGTCCTGAAAGAAA
This sequence comes from Coracias cyanogaster, assembly GCA_033124195.1. Classification (NCBI taxonomy): domain Eukaryota; kingdom Metazoa; phylum Chordata; class Aves; order Coraciiformes; family Coraciidae; genus Coracias; species Coracias cyanogaster. The sequence continues at coordinate 9,875 of JAVSBS010010446.1, forward strand.
GAACGAAGGCGTTTAAGCAAGGTATGCATCTGTTGCTAAGGAAGTAATGACTTCTGTTTCTAAAAAAAGCATAGCTTCAATGATGTATTAGGAGAGGCTGTGCAAATCAGACCTTATGTTGTCATTGGGGGCTTAAAGCATAACTTTGTTTTTCTTCAGAGAAAGAAAGAGAAGATCAAGGAAAGCAGCAGAAGGAAGAGCAAGAAAAAGCAGTAGAACACACTTCTGTGAAGGAAGCAGACAAAACCAGCCGTACAGGACGACGTCCGAGTCAAAGTGCCTTGTCCAGTCGTAATGATCGAAGATCAGCCAGAAGTCCTCCAAAGACAGATGCACCAAAGGAGAATAAACATCCATTTGCTCTGTATGGGTGGGGAGAAAGACAGACAGATACTGGAAGCCAGAAAACTCACAATGTCTGTGCTTCTGCTTCAGTGAATGAAGTAAGTAAAAGCTTCTGTTTCGTTAAAGGGCAGCAGGGACTTAATGCCTGGGTAAAACACATGTCTAATATCGTGGTAAAGCTTCTCAGGGATGCCTTTATTTGAGTCTGTGGAGATTCTAGCAACAACTCAGATATAAAAAAATAATTCTAGCAATAAACCTGAAAAGGCTTGACATGTCCAAAACAAATAGCTCTTAACTGTTAATCAGTTTTGAAATTTCCCACATTTGACTAACACAAGTTCTGATTAAAAGTTGGCTATCTTGTCTCTGGCTGTTACAGCACTACCAGCAAGACTAGCTGTTGTAAATGTACTTCTGCATTCTGAACCTCATCAAAGCAAGAGAAAAGCAGCAGGCAGTTAGCACCAAGCATCCCGCAGCAGGCAGGTATATAAACAAACACTGGGGTAGCACTTGTGCTGTGAAAGAGTGACTTTTGCTGGAACACTTCCTAGGACTAGGAGCCTCACAGAGAAGGTACAAGTGCTTTGCTGCTAAAATGTCTCTAGCAGCCTGTTTCAGCAGGTTGCCAGAGGGAACTTTTTGCTGGCAGCAGAATGGTTTATTGGATAGCTGACGGATTGCAGTGTTGATGTAAATATTTACAAAATGGCACAAATTCATATGGTCATGGATGGCACCAGGACTCTGCTGTGGTGGGGTCTGTTTCCTGGCTTAGCAAGAAACACTAAGGTTGGAGCACTACAACAGATCCGTTTCTTTTCTATAACTCTTCTAGGCTGGTTAAAAAAAGAATCATCAATGGATCCCTGCCAGTATCTTGTTTGTTTTACTACTAAAGTAGAGTCTGAATCTATCATTCAATATATATGAGGATTAAGGTGGGTAGTGTTCTTGATGCTTAAGAGCTGACTTTGGGCTGTTCTGAAAGGGGTTTGAAGTGTTTGTCTTTTCCTTCCTGGACAGCTTGACCCTTTGAGGGAAATGAGGAACTTGAGCCTTGCAGCCCTTGAAAAAGCTGCCCTTCCTGATAATGGACACTGTTACTGGATTGACCTTTGGTCAGTGGTGGAAATAGTTGCCTGGTGCTTTGTTGAAGGCTAACAGAGGCTCATGCCTGACTTAAGCAGAGATATTTATACTTTCTAATGCTTCCAACATTTCTTATGCTAGAAGCAGTTACAGAAGCCCTAAGATCAGGACATGAGTTTGGAGTGAAAGGGCAGGACACTTCTGAAACACTTCCAATTATGTAGTGCTTTGTCACTAAGGATGTTTCTTTATGTGGGAACTGACTACTTACTGCCTGGCTAGGTCACTTTTCCTGAATGTTTGAACAGTGTTACCTTCCCCTAATTGAGAAGGGAGAGAGTTTTAAATCTGGAGATAGAAGCAAGCAAACATAGAAGCTGTCTCTTAAATTTGGGGAAAATATGTTAATATAAAAATGTGTGTAGATGTGCCCGCAACATGTCAAAATTAAGTTCTTAAGTCTCTAGTAAGGAGTCTCTAGAGATTGGTCTTACTGCTATGGCTTAGGTTTCAGGGGATGCTTGGGCATATGGAGGGATGTTTAAGAATTTTAAACGGCAGAAACAGAATTGAGGTTTTTAGAATGTCAGAGTAAGATTGAGAAACAGTCAAGATTTTTGGCGTTGTTTAATAGTGTGAAGATAATGCAGAGTAGAATTTGAGGCACTTTTTTGGAAAAAAAAAAAAAATCCCGTGCTTCTCTTCTGTTAGTGGTACAAATTACAGAAATAAAAACAGTCTGGCTAGCAAACCCTGCTTCTTCAGGATGGGCATTGGGACAAATACCTTTGCTAGGAGGGTTCCCAGGCTCTTTTCCTGCTGCAATACTAACTCTGGTCTTTTAGATTCACGAATCTGCTCTGCGAGCAAAGAACAGGAGACAAGTGGAGAAGAGGAAGCTTTCTCAGAGGCGAGTACGATCAGCAGAAGCAGAGAAAGCTTGGCGAATAAAGCCCTCCCCACCGGATAATCCTTGGATGACAGAGTACATGAGATGCTACTCAGCAAGAGCTCGGTGAATTTGGATTCCATTAGGCATCTTCAGAAGAAGTTACGCATATCAGGACACTGGTGCAAGGAACCAAACTACTTATGCAAGGTTTTTATAGGGAGTTTCCAGCTGTTAAAATATTTGTAACAATATTTTTATCTTGGCTACCTACCTCAGAGTGGGGTGTATCGTTGGAGCCATAACATTTGAAGAGGCTTTTAGATATAGCTACCCAAACTTTTAAACAATTCCCCTTTTGGGAACTTTTCTAATAACTTCAGTTGACTTGTTTTGGGGATGGGAGAGGGAACCTTAGCATACAGGGAGTCAAAGCTAATACTTTTTTTGATCCTTGGTTATGAATAATCTGTTGTCCCTTATTTTAAAAGTTCAAGTCATGGGGAGGTGGTGTTGGGGAAAGACTTTAAAGGTGTGATGGAGGTGCCTTTGCATTTATAGTACTATTTAATTTAATAATTCTATCAAAGTAAGTATATTAAGACAGGCAACAGGAAAGCCAGTGGGTCTGGTAAACAGCACTAATAAATGTAGATGCTTTAGGCAGGCAAATACCAAGTATTGTCTGTATGTAGAAACTTTCAGAAAACCTTGTCTGATTAGTGAATCTGCTGATGCTAACTTTTATTGCTGTTTCTACAGTCACTAGAATAACCTACCATCTTCAGGGCAAGAAACGGCTACAGGATTGTTTTGCTGTTGCTGTACCTGTTGTACCAAATAACTGATGTAGACAATCATTATCTGATAGCTGCTGCTCAATGAGCAGTTGCTTGTTCTACCAGTATCAAGTTGTACCACTGTATTGAGCTTGTGGTCACGCTCACTCTATGCTTAGTCATGTAAATGTGTTTATTGAAGGAGGGGGCTGGCTCCTGTCTACTGAAGTCTATTTTTAAACACTTTAGAATATCTGTTATGCTCAGTGGAGGTCAGAGTGCAATATGCATTCCATTTGGTGGTATTGTGGAAGTATTCTGTTTAAGGTTTTTAACTGGAAAATCATGTCAATAAAACTTGTAGATGAAGTCCTGAGAAGCTTTCTGCCTCTCAAAACTGGTGCAGAGCCCCTTACTATGGGGGAGTGAGAGCTAGGGGAAGGAGGAGAGGCGTACCCTTTAATGAACAAGATCGTATAATGGAGTATGAACACTCTCACCTTGTAGGTCTGACTTCTACATAGTAAGACAGTTGTTGTGAGATCCTCAGTGATTTTTTTTTATTTTGTTTTTTTCTTCCCTCAAGCTGCTGTAAATTAACTCTTTCAGTTTAAGCTTTAGGCATATTATTGCTGTAACTGTGAGCTTCAAAGTTCTGTTCAGATGTGTTGTGTGTTGAGTTACATATGTTGGTTATCTCAGTTTAATTGTTGTGAAGCTTGTGTTTTACAGATGACACCTTCTCACGGGAAACACACTTGCACTTCTGCAGCAGAAACCTGCACTAGTCTTAGCTCCATTCCACAACCTCAGCGAGTGAGCAGGACTCTAGACTACTGCAACAGAGTTACATGCTTAGTGGGAAGTTTGTGTTACTGAAAGTAATCATGCGAAGGGATCAAGCACTGCTGCCTCCTAGTGTTAACTACATCAGTAAATCAGTTTCATTACTCTCAATCTTACTAACATGTCCTAGAATCCATAAAGTTAGAATCTGATCTTTTTACCTGTCTCTTAAGCATAAAGATATAAAAATACAGACAACTCTTGCCTGAGCTACCTACTAGAGATCTTACAGCTTCTAAGTCTGGAAATGCAAAATATGATCAACTATGTTTTATACACAGCAACGTTACTGTATTCTAGCTTTTAACTACAACAGGCTAGAACTTAGTAAAACTTTAGAACAGTACTCAAAATTGAGACAAACCATTCCAAAGGATGCCTTTATTCCATATGAATTTCTTTTATCTTATGCTGCACTTTCCTCTTTAAATAGCTGCTGTAAATATGCTTCAGCTGCTTCTCATGCTGTTTCAATTCAGAAATCGACCCTAGCTTTGAACAGCAGTATTCAAAGCACTAACTCAGTAGTAGTTAACAGCCTTACTCAATAAAAACTGCCTGTTCTGTTGCCCGCAGGCTTTGTAGGCTTTATGTAACTACAGCAGAGGGACTGTGCCCTTAATGCATTTTTGTCATGTTAAAGTTTCCTTGATTGTGTAGGGCAGAACTCATCTTGCCATGCTTTGGAAGTCAGCTTCTACCTGGAGGAGCCAAGATGACTCTGTGCCTGCCTTAAGTACCCATTTTTGGATAAGATGGGTCTCGTATTAAATGTTGGTCTTTCCAATATTTATAGAAGGCTTAAATGTCTTCTGCCTTGAATAGTGGGTACCACAATTTAAACATCTCAGACAGGCTTGTCCAGGTGTTCTACAGAGCATGAGAATCTTCAACAGCATCAAGGCTGCTGCGTACTGAGGAAACGATACAGTTCTTATCCTTGTCTGGTCAAGAGCTGTTCCCCACCAAAGCAATTTGCTAGAAGACAGCGGTGACACACCTCAGGCCATCTGAGTCACTGTCATGCTTTTTCAAAATGGTCTGTGGCTAACAATACTCCTGGGTGCTATGTTGGTACCATCTTGTTTACCTCTCACTTCAGAGATTGTTACTGAAACTATTCTCCAAATCAGAATCTGCCCTCCTGCATTTGGGCATTGACTACTAAAAGGCTAGTAGGTTTGCTTAGACTATATGAAATAGTGTAGTTCTGATCACTGCAAAATATTTGGCATGTGCCAGGCTGAAGTCTGTAAAACACCAGTATTTTGATGGTAACAAATGAAAAGCCCAGTGACTTGGAAAGCAGAACTTTTCCAGTGTAAAAAGTATTACTATATTCCTCTTATAGGAGGTGACTATTTTGCATCAAATTGGACTCACCACAAAATGGAAAACTTAGTGAATGTTACCCTAACAATTAAGGAAGTTCTGAACTTTGTCTTGCATGGACTCTTGAATTCAGCTAAGTGATGAACACTTCTCACTCCTGTTTTAGAAGTAACATTTTGTAAGAACACAAATACTCAGTTGTCCAAGGTCTTCATTAAAATAACTGTTTATTCCTTTCTGTTTCTGAAAGTACTTAGCTAAGTGAAACAAGACTTCTACAGTGTGTAATGCTGCAATGTAACTATAGTGTTGTGAAGACTAGTGTTTACAATGTAAAATGTTACAATGAAAACTGCCTAAGAATGTCCCTGTAACATAGAGTAGCATGCCAGTTCAGTCACTGCTGTCACATCTTTGCAATTATGAATCACAGGCTTTTTCACTGGAAGCTGAGATAGTCAGGGTGAGAGCTGCACTTAGAGCCAAACTTCACAAACTGAGGGAGATACTTGGATCTCTGCTAAAAAATTTATGCAGGAAGGAAATGCACATTTTAATCAAATTTTTAACATGTAGGGAAGTGTATCTGTTCTCTTTTTTCAAATGGTATAATGCAGTGCCACTGAACTATAATGGCCTCTCTGACTTTTTTTTTTTTTTTACTGTGATAGGGACCAAAAGCTAGCAATCTGAGGGCCTTATGTGTGGGAACCTGGATGTTCCAGTTTATTTTCCAGCTCAGCAGCAAAGCCATATATGGAGCCTGACTCAACACCTTGACAGTAGCCCCTAAAAAATGAGAGGTACAAGTGAATGGGAAGCTGCCTCAGCTATTGTTAGCACTGAACTCACTTTAAAAATACAATAGGGAAATACCATCTAAGCTTGAAGCAATATGTGTTTTTTAAGGTTTTTAAACAGTATTTGTTTTTAATGCTTCTGTATTGTCTAGATTTAATAGTGCAGTGTCAACTTGTATATGTGAATAAAAGGAGTGACACAAAGTACCTTGACGGCTGGTGCTGTGTTTTATTTGGGTCTCAGGTTTTCCATGCAGGGTGCTTGAGGCTCTGAATGCAAACTGTTGGTTCTGCTTGTCCTGTACATTCTCTCTGGGAAAGTAAGTGACAGGCTTCTGTAATGACTAGTGTAGGGCGAGATTACATTACAAGTCCAGCTGAGCTTGGCTCCTGTGTTCTTCCTGTAACTCTCCCACAGATTCTTAATACCTATTCCCTACATGACTGGTTTTTTTCTACTGCTAACAAGGGGGAAAAATAGAGCCTAAAATATAATAGCTGTCTGAAGAGCTATGCATGCTAGAGCCATTGGGAATCTTAATTTACAACTCTGGCAAAAAAAAAAAGGGTAACATTGGGAAAAAACCAAGTAAAATCTTGAAAACAGAAAAACTTAAGCTAGTAAAAGATGGCTACACTGAAATTCCATGTGCTGCTGGTTCTATAGTAAATGAAAGAGACCTGGTGTTTTTACTCTCTGGATTTACAATGTATTTGAGATTTTTATAGTGTTTAATTCTACATAGAATGTAATACAAAAGAGGGGGTTGCACAGAGTAATCAGGTGAGTTGTTTTATAGCATTCATTTAAGGACTTACAGGAGCTATGTACTTTTGAGCCATAAGGCATGTTATTGAATAGAAAAAGTGGATGAGATGGGTCAACTGTGAATTCAATCTGAGTTGCCTAATAGCCTGGAGAAACATTTTCCCCTTTGCTTTAGATCTGTTAAAGCATTAACTTCTGAAGCCACATTCTCCAAGAGACCCAGACAGCTCTATCTCAGCCCTAGTCATCGGTGCAGAAAAACACAAGGAAGCCAGTGCACCGTTGTGGCCAGAGGACACGCAGGAAGGAAACCATACCTTGTTCCTCTCTAACAGGGACTGGCAGCAGAGTTGAGGCCCTCCCATGCCCTGGGCAAAGCTGCCACCAGAGAGTGCAGTGAGGGCACTGCTCTGGGGAAATATGCTGAAGCTGCTGCTTTCCCAGCCATATACTCACTATGCAATGAATTTAGAAGCACTATTTGAAGACTATCTACAGATAGGCACGTTATGGACTTCACTTAGCAGGCAAAATTTGTACAAGTAAAAAGAATTTGCTGTAAGACACCTAGAAAATCAAGAAAGATTCTTTATTTGGTGCTAGATACAAGCATTAAATGAAATAGTGTAGGCCAACAGACTCATTAAAAGGCAAGACACAGGCTATAATATGATCTTTAAATCTTTTAAAGGTCTGAACAGCTAAAGCTCCCCATCCGATAAATCCTAGGATGTAGGTACCCCATATTATTTAATGTAAAACTCCAAGCCATCTTGCTTTGGTAAAGTAAGAATTTTACACTAAAACCATACATAATTTAAGCTATTTATCACTTACTGTTTAGGTGAGCTAGGTTTGGTTTGCTGTGTGGACTATAATGCTAAAGCTTAAAATCTACTCCAAGGCTGTTATTGGCATGTTTATTTTTAGAAATAGAAAACCCTCAGAGGAGAAAGTAAACACTGTTGAGAGCAATTGCTTCCAACAGTGCTTCCCTCAGGAGTTGCCATTTTACAAAGTTTCTTTTTAAAATGTCAGTGAGATATGCAGCATAAAAAGTTGCAATACTAGAAAACACACACATTATCCTGGTTAATGTGTATACAGTAAAAGTATACATTTAAAAAAAATGGTAAAAACAGGTCAAAACTCAATGATGCTATTCTTTCCTTCCAGGTAGGAAGGGGACAGCTTAAGACAGTTGGTTACAGAAAGAATAAAACTGTGCTTACTGCTTAACTACAGACACTTGACCAAAATGATCGTAAGAACCAAGTATACAAAAGAGGCCAGTCTTGTATGTAAAGGGAAAAGGACAGGAAGAAGTGTAAGAAAATCCCTGCCAAACTCCTAAAATTTCTATTTAAAAGCAACAGAATTAAGTAACAGTCTCTCTGCTCCTTTCAACTGCTACTGTAATAATGGAAAGAAGTTCTGATGAACAGCCAACGCCACTTCAACCACTGCAACAGTGAGTGCCAGTGGAGAGACCTTCAGCTTCACTTGTGCTATGTCCCAGCTGATAAGCAAGTGCTTGGCTTTCCCATCCGTCAGTGCACCAAGAAACCTGATTACCTTGTGGTACAGGTGGGAACAGACTCCCCAGTACCTCATCTTTTACCAGCATTCCAGAACTGGCTTGGGGTTTCAGAACCAACACCCTCCCCAAGTCTGGCAGAAACACAACACATCTCAGGTAACGATCTGCCATTTGGACTGGTAGAGGAGATGACTACTTTAGACAACTTGCTTTTGGTAATAACTTCCAAGTACTGGAAGCCAAACTAAATTGAGTGAGGATGAAGACAGGTAAGTTTCTTTGGAGTTCTTTGTTCTTGTAAATGCACAGTTAAGCTGCTTCAAAAATACTTTATGTGCTTACCAGGAAAAGAATACTCCTTAGGAATAATTGTTATCAGTTATGTAACGAATTCGATCCTAAATATAACAAGATACACAGGAGACAGAGATATAACAGTCTTTGGACCTAACAGCCTTTTAAAAACTAAACCTAGGCTTTTAAAGTTCAAAGCAGACTTAATTCCTTTTAATTCAGAGATGACATAAGGTGTAGTTTTCAGGTAAGCACCCATTTGAACCAAAGATGTCAGGACAAAGGGAATAATTTCAAATACAATTCTAATTCCATGAAAGATGGTACAACTCTATGTAGCATTCTTGCTTTGCTCTTGTGCTTTAACTGCCCTCTAAGTTAGAGCTTCAGTTCTCTGGTTTAATTTCTAAACATGCATTTGACAAGCAATCCTTAAATACAAAAGATTCATATATAGAAAATAATAAAGCATGTTTGACCTTGCAATTTCAATATTTCAAATTATTTTGTGTTAATCTGCACTTCCAAGGAGACATCCCCTTTCTACTTGCACAAGTAACTAAGTAAAAATGTCACTAGTGCTTTCCATCAGTGCAAGTGAGATTGCTCCCCTGAACTGGATGAATTCAGCTACCTCTGGAAACAAGCTTAGTCCTGCAGCTCCTCATCCGGCAACACAAAAGCCACAGGTCACTTTCCTGATCAGTTGTCATGTCAGTGTAAAAAAGATAAGCAATACTTGTGGTTCAGTCCTCCCTCTCTGACCCTCTGCAAGTCTCTTTCTCTTCTGTCTCCAGCTGAGGAATGAGGACAGGGTTCTGCATCTCCTGCCCCATGCCTCTTGCCCACAATAAAAAAAGGGCAGGAAAGAAAGTCTGAATTGTGTGTTTTAACATTAAAAAAAAAAAAAAAAAATCACTACCAAGGCTGAAATTCCCCTTGATGAGTTTGACAGGAAGAAAGAACTACACAAGTGGTACAACTGGTTTTTTCCTTCCATCTCACCAGTCTCCTGGGGGGCAATGTGGACAGCATTGCATATAGTGCACTTACATGACGTTCAAAGGGAGAGCTCCAGCAAGATAGACCAAGTTCCTAATTTTAAAGTCTGATATTAAAATTCAAGTTCTTAATTGTACTTTATGAATGTTTAAGAAAAAGAAATTTGTATTTTCAATTTTACACACTCAGGATACTTTATAACCACCAGTTTGGGTTCGGTTTGTACCTCACCAGGCATGCTTCGACAGAGATCGTGTTTCCACAACTGATTGCTCAGTGATAAGAGGTCAGGAGAACTCCTACTGTGGTAATTCTCCACAAGCCCATGTCCCTGCCCTTGAATTGCAACACACACAAGATGCACAGTTCTGTTCACATATACATTCTACCTTCATGATGCCAGTGCTACACAAAACATTAGGACCAAGAAAAAAAAATCCAAGTCAGTCAACAGCCATTTGAGAGACTTGAGAGTATTTTTTCTAAACTTTTGAGGTTAAGAACCGTGATAAAATATGAGAATGTCAATAAAAACTACTTTTCCAACTTGACATATTAGTAAACGTAAGTATGGGTCCTAACCATATGTTGAGAATCAGTCATGTCAACAGCTTGTTAGAACACGGCAAACTAAGTAGGAAAAATAAAACAACAACCCCTCACTGACAGTGCCAGTGGTTTTATAATTCAGGTCATAAACTATTATGCAACAAACAAATGTGACAAAGCCTACCTCAGTTAAATCTGTTTATATGATAAAAAAATAAAATATTAAACTGCTTGTAGTGCAACATTCTATCAGCATACATAAGTATACCATGCTTTGTAAATTTACTGTTACATTATTTACAGTATATAGCAATGCTTCAAACTAGAGGTGAAAGAACAAAAGTAGGTAATGCAAGATGTTTACATACAGGTACATATGAGTCTTAACACTGTCCACCAAATTACCAAGTTCACTTTGCAGACTTTGGTGTCATGTGAACATTCCCACCCCATACCACACCGGTCTGTCAGCAGTGGTCTGCTCTGCTTGTAGGTAGTGGAAAGATGCTTTTAAGAACTGCATAGCCTTCAAGCTTTACTGTTTCTTCAAACACCATTGGCAAGGACAGCTGTAAAATACAAAAGAACTCCATCAATTATCTACATCTGATCAATCTGAAAACCCAGCTCCTGAAATAAGATCAATAAATATTCCCTGCTGTAAAGCCATACCAAAGCTGAACTAAATTAATGCCCTTTTTCCAGCAATCTTTTAGTTAAGGATGACATTTTATAGGAGGAAAATAAGGGAGGAAAGCAGTTCAAGGATTCCTATCCATTATTCAGAATTTTGAACTTTAATTAGGAGGTTAGCTCCCAGAACAGAGAACAAAATGAGAATGCAGAATTTGTGCTGCCTTATTTAACATTCTTTAAAGCTTCTGCTAGTGTGCACTGCTCAAACTGATTAAAAAATGAATACAGTAAAAACGATGCAGTAACTATGCCTGCAGCATTTAATTTGATATCGTTGTCCTCATATTAGAGAAATAAGAATTAATTATCTCCAAATAATTAACTACATAGGAAGAAAGGACTGTCCTAAGAGTCATTTACATACTGCAAGCAGATAAGTAAAATCAGTGAATACTGAGAGGTGTCTGAAAGACAACTATAAGGAAGATGAACCACCAAGCTGTTCTTAGGAGTACGTTAGGTGACTTCTATGTCTCTTCCTGTACTGCTGCTAAAGGGAAAAAAATCTGTTCCTCACTTTCTCTGAAGAATGTCTTTGAAGACTTTAGAAGACTACACACCCATTCAGATGGCAACACTGCTTAAGCAGCAAATACAACTATTCTCCTGTTTACACTTCTGCTCAGAGCAGACAGGAGTCAGAATGACTTTCAGGCTGCTTTTAGGTAGGAAAAAAAGAAGTCAGTGAAAGTCTGAAACCCAGTATTACCCTTGATTTTTCAAGTCTCTGTCTTTAAACTTCAAAATTTCAGAAAATAGTATACCTAATAGCTTTGGACAAGATACTGCACCATGCATTTGATGAATTCTCATTTCTCGTAATTGTCCACAATACAATAGAAATTATTCACCTTCTCTATAGTGCATTAGGTAACTATTAGGGTTTTAATGCATTTCAGGAATAGAGAATTTTAAAATGTTTTCCCACAGTATTACTCAGAGTAAGCAAAGTCCTAGAAATACTTCAGTAAGAGCACTAGTCTTGCTTTAGCATGAAGATGGTAGAAGAAAAATCAAAGTATAAAAGAAAAAAACATTCTACTGTGAATTATTTTACTAGGTTCTATGTTACTTTACAGGCTCACTGAAAAACCCAGGCAGTCAATACAGCACATTTATGAAATACGGGAATCTAACCAACACCTTAAGATTTTTGTAACCTTACCTTCTGTATCAAGAGTAAGTATTGGGGATTTTGTGTTTTGTTTCTTTAACACCCACATTCTTGAGCACTTTGTGCTTGTGCTCTGCGTGGTGATCTCAGCTGTCTCAAGGCAGCATCTCCATACTGGATACCTGAGCCCATTCTTTCTGGATCCAATTCTCCTGATGAGAAACATGGTCAGAAGAAGATGTATCACATACAAATAATACATTCCAATTTAACTGACGTTAGATAAAAAATGCATAATGATATTCTGCTCTAGTTATGGAGAGATCTGTTGCAATTCTGTTTACTTTTAGGCAATTCCAAGCCCGTATCATTTTCTCCTGTAATTTCAACCGTGTGCCTTCATCATGACAAAGTGGTTTGTCTGTGAGTTAGGCTGCAACAAGAAATGTATTTGCACTAACTGCTTCTAACAAAGGAAATGCCCAAAATGTTCTCTGCAAACACTTAAAACCTACCAGCTTTTAGAGACTAATATGCAAAGAAAGTAGTACTGTAGATGCCGAGCCAAACAAAAATGGATCAGTCTGACAGTAGGATTCCATAACGCACTGCCCCTAGAAGAAATGATCTCAACCCTGCCTACTTCTGGTATCCATTTCTGCCTACTCCAAATCCTGTGCCTTCAGGAATGTTCTTATGGCTGTATGGTGGACTGGCCCAGATTAGAAACATTTAGTCTGAAAAAACCCCAAATCATATAAACTGAATAAACCCTTTGAATAATTTAGATCACTTATTCAGGTTCATTGCACACATGAGCCCTTTGTAAGTCAGCAGATGACTGACATTGAAGGGACCAGCTGATAGCTCAAGGGTAGGGCTGCTATTCACAAAAGACCTTGGCCAAGCTAGAGGAACAGGCAAGCAGGAACCTCATTAAATTCAGCAACTACATGCAGAGCTTGGCACCTGTGATGGAACAAGTGCCAGCACTGGTACAGGCTGGGGACAGACAAGGTAGACAGCAGCAACTGGTTATCACTGGGACACAGTGCCCAGAAGGGCTGTGGAATCTGTGGTCCTGGAGCACCTCAAAATGTGCCTTGACAAGCCCCAGGTAAATTGCGCTCACTTTGAACCTGAACAAACAGAAGGCTGGACCAGAGACCTGCACGGGTTCTTTACAGTCTCAGTTTTCCATGATTCAATGCATGTGTGCTGTCACAAAGAAAACATGAGCCGCTCAGAAATCAGAACTTAACTTCTCTTGTGGTAATGCCTACTGAAATCGGTTGGGGAAATACAGTATCACAAGAAACTAGTTATGCTTTGCTTTTAGGGTTTGTTTGTTTAAAAAGAAAGCTGCTGTTTGGCATTGATTTGATGCAGTAATCAGGAAATTACTATGAAAATATCATACTCATTTAATAAAAAAAAAATTTGTGTTTGGCATTCAAAATATGTAAGTAGGGTCTGAGACAGAGTTTTCAACATGGCCAGTACTTGAAACTTTGAAGATATCAAACAGCTAGAAACCTGGGGAGACCTTAATTACAGCCTTTCAGTATTTAAAGGAGGCCTGTAAGAAAGATGTGGGACACTTTTTAGCAGGGCCTGCTGCAACAGGACAAGAGGTGATGGTTTTAAAACTAAAGGATGGTAGATTTAGACTAGATATAAGGAAGTGTTTCACTGGCACAGATTGCCCAGAGAGGTGGTAGAAGCCCCATCCCTGGAAACATTCAAGGTCAGGTTGGACAGGGCAACCTGACCTAGTCTCTGCTCACTGCAGCAGTGTTGGATTAGATGACCTTTAAAGCTTCCTTCCAACCCAAACCATTTTAGGATTCTATAGGAGGAGTGGCTGGAAAGCTGCCTGGCGGAAAAAGACCTGGGGGTGCTGGTCAACAGTCGACTGAACACGAGCCAGCAGTGTGCCCAGGTGACCAAGAAGGCCAACAACATCCTGGCCTGTATCAGAAACAGTGTGACCAGCAGGAGTAGGGAGGTGATTGTGCCCCGTCACTGGTGAGACCACACCTTGAGTACTGTGTCCAGTTTTGGTCCCCACAG
>JAVSBS010010446.1:24097-38163 GCA_033124195.1 Coracias cyanogaster
GGTTGTAGCGAGGCTGGTGTTGGTCTCTTCTCCCAAATTACCAATGATAGAATGAGAGGAAATGGCCTCAAGTTGTGTCAGGGGAGGTTTAGATTAGGTATTAGGAATAAATTTTTTACTGAGAGAGTGGTTGGGCACTGGAACAGCCTGCCCAGGGAGGTGGTGGAGTCACCATCCCTGGAGGTGTTTAAAAAAAAAAAAAAAAAAGTTGAGTACTTGAGGCTATGGTCTAGTGGTTAGAGAGATGTTAGGATGAATGTTGGACTTGAGGATCCTAGAGGTCCTTTCCAACCACAATGATTCTATGAAGACAGGAAAACTGGAATGCAAGTTAGCTGTAATGTCACCTAACACTTATAAGTCTGTCTCTGCTAGAAACCTGCCCACTTGCACTGAGAAGCTTCTGGTGCATTTCTGGATCTGCAAGAGTAAAAACAATTTCAATGGAGAGGCAAGAAGGTCACTTCAGAGAAATACAGTTGCTAGGAAACATCCCTCCAGTTTTCAGTATTACTGTTCCAATTCTCTTCACTGTATTTCCTGCTACATATGAGAAGAAGAATTAAAAGTTATGTCTGCCCTGATAATAAGATTTTATTCAGTGTTGCTAAAACTGTCTATTGTCAGGTTTGATGTTTATAGGGACATAGCAACCCACAGAATGCACAGCCTACACTTAGAGCTGACTGCTAAGGTAAACACTGTGTAAAACCATCCATAATTCACACCGCCAACCCTTTCAGACATACAGATCTGACTCAGACATTCATTCCTATTAAAACATATGGGAATCAGCTATAAAAAAAAAAAATCAGTTATTTTACTGTGATGAAATTTTGATTCCTTGGGTTAATTCTATTTGAGAACTTTGAATGGTGACATTTCCACGTATACTTGTAATTTACAGGAAAATAAAAGCCCAACAAACAAAACATTAGAAGAATATAAATCTCAATTTACCTGATTCAATTTTATTGAGTATTTTTCTTGCACACTGTACAAAGGCCTCTTCAACATTTTCCCCTGTTAGTGCACTTGTTTCCAAGAACATCAACTCTACATTTGACATCAGAAAAAAAAAAAAGATTTCAAACCAAGTCTGGAATATTTGATACAGTAATTCAAAGCATGAAAGCTAGGAACAATAAAATTTTTCTTAAGGAGAGCTATTGTCAAATTTTATGGTCTGGAAAAATTAGCTTTCGATGGCAAGACAAAAAACCAAAACAAAACCAACTTCCTCTCAAATTTATACATTAACCCTAGAAAGTTGGAATCCAGATATAGTAACTTGGGCTGTGAATGCAAAATGGTGTATGAAACCAAAGAACTTCATATAGCTTCCTATTAATAAAAAGTTATAGGCAAAAGGACAGCCAGTGGCCACAGCTGGTAGGAAATACTATTTGTAATAGATTTATAAAAGCAAAACCAGATTTTACTGATGCAGCACAGAAGGTGAGACTGAGACTGGCTTTGGCTGCCTTAGAAATGTGTCCTCAGATTGGAAATTCTGAGAACTCCCGACCAGGTAATAGTCCTCTGGATTCATGGCAAGCACTGAACTCGTAACGTACAAGTATAACTCATTCCTTCCAACTGCTGCACACTCCATCCAACTTCGTCTATATAATCTATAAGATGCTAAAAACTAGGAAATCATGCTCTTCATTTTCTCCTCAGCCCTTTGGAGGCAAGGCAATACATGAAGTTGTATTACATTCTCTAGGGAATACAGCTCTACGTAGAAGATATTCTGGACGTAACAGCTGCAACTGGAATAATTGCTGGTAATGAGACTTAAGCAGAACAGCAGATGTAGTTGTCACTGCAGGCACTGCCCTCTATGTATGCCTCATATACTGATAGAGCTCTCTTTTCTGTACATACTTGACAAGGAACAGTGGGCAAAGTACTCCTCAGCTGCACGAAAATTAAACTAATTTTAAGTATTAAGCATCTTTGAATGCTACATGAAGATTTTTTACTACTTACCATTTTCTTGTGCGAACCGGGATGCTTCTAAAAAAGTAACTTCACGATCTGTGTCAAGATCCTTTTTGTTTCCACACAGTATTATCACAATATTTTGACTTGCTAACATTCTTGCATCTGTCAACCAATTAGTAAGCGCATTGTAGGTTTCCCGGCTAGGTAGGAAATGACATCTGGTATTAGAACACACTCATTTCTCATGAACAGATCACTGAACTAAAACTCAAAAGGCAAACACTAAATTGCTGCTAGTCAGGAAAGTCACCTACACAACTCAATATGGCAGCTATGAACTGGGAAGAGTATCAAGTTCCTTCCTGAAACTGTTTAATTTCGCTTTTAAAAAACTTGGAAGCCTTCAAATCATCCACAATATATAAATACACATACTATCCTATTAACATGACAAGTTAAAATTTTAAGCATTGATCTAGTTTCAGCCTTTTGTGCATGGAATTTTGGGGTAAATGAATTGAGTTATTTTTAACATGGAATTCAACAGATACTTCAGTTTCAGATGGGGTTGTAAGACACTTGTGTAGAATGATGTGCCTGAACTTTCACATTTATGCCCAGACTCGTATCACAGGCAGTTAGTTACCCTACAAACACCATTAGTCGTCGTAGTCATGGTCAGAAATAAAGCCTTCAAGCAGTAAGACTGACAGATGAGTCCAACTGACCTTAAGCACAAAAGATATTTCAAAGAGTGCTCAGAGGAGAACAGTCCACTCACAGGACAAAAAGCAACAAGATCTAGCACATCATCGACCTACACAAAACGTATCTGACAAGCATCTGTCAACAGTGGCCATGAAAAATGTGGAAATGTGTAATGATGAGGTATTCTATTGGCTGCCTGCAATATTGAAATCTTACAAGATGCAGAGAATAACAGAATTTTGGGCTACAGTTTAGTAACGTGTAGGTAGAGCTAGCATCTCCAGATGATGACCTGTTATACCAATAAGTAGTTTGCACAAATAGGGGCACACCACCTTGGTTAAAGTGGCTGAAGTCTCCTCTTACTTTCCGTTGCAAGGCTTTATGAGCCAGTGGTTGCACATAGTCCACCATGATTAGAGCACCTACTGGTGGGCCAGTTCCCATGTATTTGTCTAACCCTTTGGGTCTGTTTACATGTATGACATTCACAGTATCTCATGCAAGCAAGTTCCAAAACTTAAATATGCACTAAAAGAGAAGTGCTTTTTACACACACTTTCTTTTCTTCCTCCCCATTCTCAGTTAGAGGATCAAGTACTTGGGGAGGAATCATTATGTGTTAATTGTATCAGTTAATCTATTAGCAGAAGAGTTGCTAGCTTTCTTACCTGGTTATGTCATAGACAAGCAAAGCACCTGCAGCTCCTCTATAGTAACTCCTTGTCACAGATCTGAAATAATATTACAGATGTACATTTCTGTAATATCTTCATTGTTTCAAATCTGGGTTAATATAATGCAATCTGTATTACGAAAAATAATTATCTTTTACGTATTTAAAATAAAATGTGCTTTTCAGACAACATTAATAGCTGTGCAGCAGTAGACCATTTAAAATTAGACTTCTGACGAAGCACTTTCACTAAGTATCGCTGTACAGGGATTCTCAAAGTTCAGTATGACCCGTGTGCTCCTGAAGCTACACATATTGTCATACTATATGGCCCGATACAGAAACTGCAAGCTGATAGTGGTATCCGTGCTATGAAAACAGCATAATTAACTTGTTTGAACTCTCAGCAGTGAGGAGAGAATGGACAAAGTAGCTATAATTGAACAATTTCAGACTCCTTAAGTTGAAGGGAAGTAGGCAAGGAAAGCAAAGTATCCTTCAAAAGGTAGAAAAGGAAGAAAAAAAACCTGCGAAGTATACAGAGGTGTGACCAGCCTTAAAAAAGAAAATAATTAGATTATGAAAAGCAACAGGAGAAAAAAAGAACCTGCAAGTATGAACATTTTGAACTTGAAAGAGCAGAACTTGCACAAGCCTCTGAAAGTACAGAGCCTCCAAACTCCTCAGAATCCCAGCATGTCTGGCCAAGACACCGAAGAGATCTCATTAATGGAGACAACTTAGCACTGCCCAGCTTTTTCTAGTCACGGATGTATTCAAAGAACTTCTCTAATAGAGGACATTTACCTGGATTCCTGCTCATTACTCAGGCTTCTACCACCATACTCACCTTTGTTAACCACTGTCACCCTCCCCCCTGCCTCCACCAAACCAAAGATGGTGTGTCCCATCCCCCAAAACTATAAAAAACCTCATGTCCTATTGATGGGGAATGTACATTAGATCTCTACTGAGTTTGATCTATGCCTCAGATGTATGACAGTTAAAAACCAGCATTCAAAGTACATTGGTGGTTCTAAGCTGACAAATATATAGCTTTTTCTTTAAAAAACTTAGGAGATCTCAGTCTTTCTAGAAGTATAATTAGCCAAGTGAACCTGACAACTGATTTTTTTCCCCCTGTAATAAAACATCATTATACTCTGAAATTGTTCTCATGCGGATCTTGAGCAGCTTACAACTTCCTGGCATTTACTTATTCCAACCAACAGGAGGTCTTCTAAACACAGTTAAGCACACATGTTAGTTAAAAACGTATTCTGAGTTTGGCTGGCGAACAAAATTTTAGCCACATATTCTACTCATACACCTCAACTATCACAGGACAAAAAAAAAAAAAAAAAAGAAAGGGCAGAACCTCAGATCCTGCAAGGCAGAATTGCCTTACTGAAATCAGTGGATCTATGGCCCAATTTCCAAGTTGGAAGATTTGGCTTGGTTAATAATATGAAAGCATACAGCTCCACTGACCAAGAAAGTATGCTTACTCGTAAGCAGGGACAAATAATTCCCAACAGCAAAATTTAATAGCAAACACTTAAGAATGATTGAAAAGGGTACCTGAATCTCTCTTGTCCTGCTGTGTCCCAGATCTGCAATTTTACATATTTACCACCAACGTTTATGATCTTGGAACCAAATTCCACTCCTATAGTATGATTTGAGTCATCTTTGACTACAAAAAAGAAATAAAACCAGACTTATTTGGAGAATATTCAGAGTGAGTAATTAGTTTTTACATAAGCCAATTTAGGTATAATCCAGACTCCTCAGTATTCAAGTTACAAGCTACCTCCTGAACCATCAAATTCAGTCTACTGCCACCATGCAGAAATAAGCGTGCTTACAATGTCTGAACAGCTTACTCAATGCAAAACTACTACTAGAAAGGCCTGCTTTAGTCAAATCACCCGTAGTTCACATTATTAAATGGCCAGATAACTTTTGTACACTCTTTTTTTCCAACTGTGTTTTCTAATACTTTGATGCAATTTACAAGTAAAATTCATGGAATAGCAGAACAAAAACACAGTCTTGCCCATGAATAAGCAAGAGCTACTTCTTTAAAGCATGAAGTTAAGATACTTGCTCTGTATACACTGTTGATACAACAGATTCTCAGCAATATACAACTGTCCTTACTAGAAGCAAGGTCACAGTTCAGGTTCAATCTTAGAATCATGCCTTGTTCCTTAGTGATTACACATTATTTTCCTAGAGCTATTCCTTAAGACATATGGTGAATTATCAGTCAGTTGAGAAAGGTAACAGTCGCCTTAGATTTTAAAAGGTTTCTAAATGCCTATTATTTTTGTTTAATCATGATGCTAAGTGCACTGTACAAGAGGAAATTTTCTTTTATATCATCTATTCCTCTCTAAATAACATTTACAATGGAGTCTCTACCAGTATTTATCATAGAACACAGTCCTTAAAGAGCACAGAGAGTCTTACGTATTTAGAAAGAGTACAGGCTTTCTAAAGCTACTCAAGCAATTCAGCTTTTCTTTCATCTGCTCAGTTTTTTTCCCTAGAAGACTCAAATATCTCAAATCTCTCTTCCCTATAAGCTAGGGAAGCTTATAGCTGCAAGATATAATTCTTACAAAAAGTGATCCTATATTTTCATAAGCATCCCGTTACATTTCTTTGAAAGTAATAGAGAATACTGCTTAATATCAGGTTTTGATAAGAGGCAAACATGGAGCAACAAAGATTTACAGTGTGGTTCTGAACAATTCTCAGTCAAAACCCTCATACAAAGAAGAGGATTGTGGAAACTTCCATACAAAGAACACATACTCATGTAGGCAGAGCCTTCATCTGTGGTACAAAGCAACAGACAATTCTTCCTGTACTCACATATACTTACATTTCTTCTCAATAAACTGGTGTAGTAAACAGGATTTTCCAGTTCCAGCATTTCCTATGACCAAGAACTTAAACAGGAAATCTGAGGATTGAAAGAAAAAAAAAGAACCCAAATTGCTAACTTTTAGTATGCACTCACATTTTTGTTACAAGACCAAGTACACAAGCCAGCTATTCTCTAGTGGCTGTAATTTCAAAGAGAAGGGAATAGATGACAAAACTAGCAAAATGACGATAAATCTGAAGAATAAGCCAGCGTATTCAATAGTGATGTTACAAAGTGAGAGCTAAGAATGCTATTTGTTTATAGAAATACAAGAATGACATGAAAAAATGGAAATGGCTAAATTTGAATTCAGTTAAAATAGGCTGAGTTACAGGTATATGGTTGGCTTGTATTCCAGCAACCTCTTTTAAGGGTAAGCTGTTAATTATAGTCCTTACAAATGGTTTGTATCAATGAAGGTTCCTTAGAATCTATGTTTTTGTGCTTTTAAGTTTTCATATTTTTATTTTGTCCATATTAATTTGAACTTCTCTATATTAATTGCTTAATACTCATACTTTGTTTTAATACTTGTAAAGTTGGAACAGCTACAATATTTTTCTACAAAATTTACAGGCAAGAAATTTTTATTCCAGGATGCCTACTTTCACATTTCCTCCACATGGTAAATTAAAGATACAGGTACTCCTGGCACATTACCTATTTATGAGCCATTTACATCAGTGTTCATTAGTAATACATCTATTCAGGCTTTACGGTCCATTATTTTTTTCAGTATTGTTTTCAGTTACATAAAATGCTTTAATATTACCTCCCCCAGATCTGCTTTCAGTTTCTAAAGGCTGAAGAAAGCTTCCTTGTCTTACCACTCTCAAACATAAACACTGATAAACTGATTAGAAAGTTTACAACTCCTTCCCCTAATATGCAGCCATCAAGGCAACCTTTACAGTTTGTGCAAGGTTGACTGTTTATTTTTCTACCAGCAGCAGCTTTTTTTTTTTTCCCCACAGTCATCTTCACAACTTTATCGCAGAGTTTCTCTTATAAATGTAACAGGTCTCCAGAAGACACCAGGGAAGCATGCAATTAAAATAATTAAGTTTTTAATATCAACAAAACAAAAAACTTAACACTAATTTCATTAACACCATTCAGAGCTGTCAAACGGGTTACACAGACATTAGCCTAGGGGACAGCAGAATAATAATATTTAAAAAATCACGATTATGCTAAGCAAGTCTGAGCACTGATTCATCACAATCAGAATCTCATTTGAATATTTTTTGAGTTTTACAAATTGAATCTAACATGCACACAAAGGTACATGCTCATTCCATCTCATGCAGGAACTGTTATTTGTTATGGTACATCATAAATACCCCTTAGCAAAGGTAAAAGCAACAAGCAAGTTTCTCATATGGTAAGAAAATTCCCACTGTTGAGAAGCCGAGAGCAAACCAAAGGGCTATGAGTCCTTGGAATGTCCAACATCTGTTCTCCTTACCTGTTTTCCAAATTTTATTCATATTTAAAATGAGGTAGTGTTTTATTAAGGATTTTTGCTTTTGCACATTTTACCCTTGCATGATTTTTCTTATTTCAAGTGTTGTAATAGGCTTGGTATGATTCTGTTTTCCACCTTTCTCAGAAAGATATTGCTGCTTCTAGCTCACAAATATGATCATTTACACACTTGAGACATTCTGTTCCAAACTCCTCTCATTCTTCACGCCCCCACCCAGCTGCTCATGCTTTCTGGATGAAAAAAATAGTTACAAAAAAGATTTTGCTTCAGGTTGTGAAAATTTTGTGTGTTATCTCCTGTTAAGAAGGGTCCTTCATGTCATCTCAACTGCAAAATACACTGAAGCTGAGAATGCTTCATTCTATCAAATCTTCACTGTTACCATGAAATGCAGATATCATAAATAGCCCCAAAGTGTGAGGTTAAGAAAAAGTTAGTCTCTGAAATAAAACCAAGTTTCTCTTCTTATGGACCAAATAGAACTAGTTAGTTGCCTCGTATACCTTTTTGTATATTTAAACTACAGTGGGTGTGTGTAATCTCACTGGTTTTACCACTTTCAGAGGGTTCCTCAAAAACACGAGATGTTCTGAGGCATAGTCACAATTAAAATAATCTGTTTCTGGTCTCTGACGTTTGGGGGTTTTTCAGGTTTGGGCGGGTTTTTTGGTGTTCTGTTTTTTTTTTTTTTTAGAAAAAAAAAAAAAACAAACCCAGTCTGAAATCTAGTTAAAACTGATTCTCCTGTCTATCTGGTGAATGTTTGTCAGATTTTCTTATTAAAACCAATAACAAAATTCAAACTGACCTTCCTTTTTTTCCCCCATGGAAGACTCAGATTACTGACAGTGGTACAACAGCTACTGTCAAACCAAAGCCGGGAAAGAATAAAACCAAAACTCTCTTTCTACACTAATTTGCTCTGTAATTGTAAGCACTGGTTGTAAAATGTGGTTTGTGGAGCCGAACTTGTGCAACCCACAAAACCATGTTTAACAGCAAATTGAACACCCTGCTCCATTCTGCACAGACAGGCTGTAGGCCTGTGAGAAACTGCGGCAAGTGTTGCTGTCAGAGACTGACCTGGAACAGCTTCAGAGCAGCAGTGTACTTTTCCCGAGGTGTTTTAAGATGAAGTGCTTTGTATCTTGCTCTGAAAGCAAGAGCGGTATTTGGGGATCTTATATTAACGTCTTTAAATTGATAACATATTCCAGCAGTGCTTTATAATAGAATTGCAAATCCTATCATGATTCTGTTGTGACAGACAACTTTAAAAGGGAATCTTTCCTACAAAGAAATCACCTGAACGCCAATTCAATACCTGCTTACTTAGTAGACAAAAAATGTATTTCCTTCTGGCAAAATAGAGCACAGGTTTTCTAAGGTGAAACTTGAAACTGCAGTTACAATTCACTTGTTTATAGTATGAAAGAGAAACATGTTTTATTCTACCATAGAATGGAAATATCAAAATCTTATTAAAGAAAAAAAAAAGTTCTTTTCTACACAAAATAAGGCAGCAAAGTTTCCAAACACATGTAAATGACATTTTGAAGTGATGTTCATAACTGTAACTGTGCTTCTATTAGTTTAAATTCCAATTTTATATAAATTGTTCAAAATAGTGAAAGACTTTTAGACTTATGCTAACAGTCTATCCACAAGCACTGGATAACACCTTTCAGGAAATATGGAATACTCTGCACACTTAATCAACTGCTAGGAAGGACAAGAAAAGGGATTTGCCAATACCAGAAGTCACAAATATCCATATTTTTAAAGTTTTTAAAGTTAACAGCCTAGCATATTAATAAGATAAGAACAGGGAGAACATTTTTCATTTTGTTATTCTGGAACTTCTTTTTATAATGTCATTCTGTATCAGAGCAGGAAGCAGATCAATTACATTTTCACAGCTTTTTTTTATTGCTTGATTTAGGACATGAAATACCTTCTCTTTGATCTGTACAGACATATCTAAAAATTTAGCACAGTTCAGAAACAGAAACTGAGATTGGACAGATAGTTTCTTTTAGCCCAACCATAACATCACTGCGTACTCACACTTTGGAAAAACTTTTATATATTCATTCTTTGCAATTTCACCTAATGCAACTCATATTCTAATGTTTGCACTACCGCTTAATTGGTCTCTTTTTTTCTTTTTGGTGTCCTCTTCCCACTCTTCCCAGAGGGGTTGTCCCTTCATTTCATAGCCTTTTTTTTTTTCCCCCCACGATAGACAAAGCAGCTCTGAGCTCCAACATTCCAGTTAGCTGCCAAGGCTGTCACCCTAGAGAAGTTTTTATTTTGAATTCTGTTGCTCCTCCTTCATGGGAAAGCTGAAAAGCAACATCATTCAGATATTACACATGCTTGCTACCATACTGGCTACTGAAGAGGTCTAGAAAAGTTAAAGTACTTTGCTTGTAAATAAGGTCATCATTATACAGAAAGGATTTTGGATGAAAACTGAACTCTGTGCCAAAAGGAAAAAGGGTTACAAAACATGCAGTAGAAAAAAGCATAAAGAGATGAAAGACAGCAAAGCACGGCTGTTTAAAGAAATAGGGCAATATGAAGAAATATCTCCCTCTCCTCTATGAGCTACATGCATCAACCAAACCCAAACTGGGTAGGGGGGTACAGGGAACAAAACTTAAGTCTCCAGCATAGATGAAAAGGAGTAAAACTGTGGCTCCACCCCAAAGATGCTTAACTACATGTCTGGAGGGATGGGAGCTAGAAGAAAGGGGAGCTGAGGCAAAAGGAGAAGGGAGACAATTGTGGGCTTTGACTCAAGTACCAAGAAAACCAGATGGTTGACGTGGAAACCACCCCCAGACATGCAATCTCCTCCTTTGATGGAAGTTTGCTCCAGACAGCTTCTGACCTACTGCAGCTTAATATTTAAAATGTCATGCGAAATAAATTATTTCTTATATGCTTGCTAATACAGAAGGGGGGTAAGAAAACACCAAATTATATCCTCAATCTCAGTTGACAAGAAGCAGAATTTACATTCACTAATGCTGACTGACTATTTGGAAACTTTCTCACTCATGCCATTAAAAAAGACTCTTCTAGTAGTTATATATCCTTATTTTGCAGAGTGCTCTGAAGCATTCCTGCTGGCTTATGCTGCCCGAAAATGAGAGAAACGAGGAGCTACTCTCCCTGCTTACTCCTTTCTTCAGCTGTAAGAGTTAACAAGATAAACAGGTAGAACAGATAAACTTGGCTTTATGCCAATCTGCATAATGAATGCTTGAAAGAGGGAAGATCTGCTTCCTTACAAACAAAAGAGATGTGTCCTCTAAGTAATAAAATCAGATTTGAAATAAACTGAAGGCAAGGGTGATAAGTGCAGAGACAATCAGATAAGGTGGGGAACGGGGAGAAAAGAATCAAATTTTCCAGACCAAAAAGGAGTATTTTTAAATGGACAGAAGGACTATACAATCTCTGACAATGACAGAGATTGATAAACTTATGTGACCGGATTGAGAGTAGTAGGTACTGGTGGAGAAAACACAGGGAAGGAGGAACAGAATAAATTTTGTCTGGAACCTTACACCTCACATTTGCTCAAAGGTTGTACAACCTTTCCTCTAGCCTTCTACCATTTAAAATCCAAAGGCTGCTTTGCTATTTTACCTGTTAAGGGTAAGCTATTTTTTAAGTCAGTCTGTATCTACCACAACACAAAACCACCTATGTTTTGCGCTGGGAAGTAGGAGAAAGCATGCATGTGTTGTTACATGGCAACTATCTACAGAGAGGCCACTGCACTTCAGAAAACTGGAGTAAAAATAATTTTCTTATCAACAAGAAATTTGTTTCCAATGTTACAATAAAAACTTTTTAAATAAATCACCTTCCTCTCCCAAAAGCAGCAGTAAAATATTCTATCTAAACTCAAGTCTTAAAATTAATGGTGTTTTCTTGTGTTCATGGTTGTTTTGATACTTTGTAAGGTAAATAAATTTATATACAGGAAAGGCATAAACAGATTAGAAAGCTAAGAACAAGAGACATACAACCAATGAAATAGATCTACAGGAGAGAAAATATGGATTGCAAACAAAGAATTTAGTGCCAAGGCTGTGAGAGGCTACAGACCTTGGTATGAAAACAAGGAAGAGACAAGAATCACAGTGAGAGTCAGAAAAAAACCTGGGAATAACTGGGTGAACAGAAAAGCTTTAAAGCAGATAGAATTTGACACAGAGAAAGGAACTTGGGGAGGAAAACGAAAACAAACCAAAACAAAATGGGTAGAGATGAAAATTAACTAAGGTGGATAGTGAAGTATGATAGTCAGAAAAGACAGACCAGAAGAAAGGCTCTTTTTCTCATGGACTGAGAAAAACATATCCTCCTTTCAGAGGGAAGAGAAGTTGAAACCTCGCAGCAAAATTAAAGTCATAAAATTCAGACAGCAAAATGATACTGGAAAAAAACCCCATAACTCAAAACCAAACCACCGACTACTTTCCCGAGTCTGTCCATATGGGATGAAAAGCTTGAGGTTACATAATTAGAATTGGTCATAATCCAGATGATAAGAAGAAAAATCCAATTCACGAATAATCATTTACAAGGGCAGAAGCTACAGGGATTCCAGCACCAAGGCGATACAGTGGCCACTGATCTCAGGCACCAGGGGAAACCACCCCAATGCTTCTATTATCCTTGGTGAACAAACCACTCTTTGTTAGGACAGCGAGCACGTGAAATCCTAGAGAGTTCATCAAACACAGAAGACCCACAATTTTATCACATCATACCATTTACTTTGAACTGCCAATTGGGCTGTCACATATGCGGACAGTACACTGCAAAATTAGATATTGATTACTGTTATGTTCGGAGATGGTATAGCCATTGTTAAATTGTATAATTTAGTTTTTATTCTATCTACTCTAAATATTGGCGCCCAAGGATTGTGGCTCAGAAGTTTTGTATCTTGTGTACAAATAGAACAAACATTGGTATATTTCTCTTCTAAGTTTCAAAGAAGAGACAAACAAACAAAATGAACAACACCCAGCTGCAAATGTTCCATTTTAAGGCCCTGTTTTCTAGGACATCAAAACAATCAGAAAGTATTAACAGCTACAGTGGGTTAACAATTGTTATTTTGCATCACTGGAACAATGCAAAAAACCATGTTGAAATGTACTTGTTTAAGATCTATTTACCTTGCTTACCATGACAGCATCAAAAGAGGAGCACCACTGAAATTCTCTCCATCATCTCTGGTTGTCCACCAACCCATTTGCTTAGAAACCACCAATCCCACTATAACCACAGCCAAAGCGATCCCATTTCTTGATTACAAGAGTTCAGAGCGTGAAGAATTAACTCAAATTCAAATCTAAATCTACAAAGCACGTCTCCAGTTTCTACAGAGTTGTCTTACATGTTTCAAGAAAGTATGAGAAAAAAAAAAGCAGGGACTTATATATGCTAACGTTTGTGCTTCAAGAGCTGTCCCACACTCTTGCCTCACTCTGCCCCTTAGTTCTGGGCATCTGCTGTACAGAGAAGCACTGACCAGTGAGACAAAACATGTTAAAGCACTGATGACTAGGATATTGAAAAAAAACTGAATTACACAGCAGTCAGGTCAGTTAGCCTACTAGTAAGAACTCCTGATGGCCATGCTAGCCTCCCTCACAGTTAGCAGTGCCCCATTTTGCTTTAATTATTCAAATCATCGCTTATTTTCAAGACTGCTCTAAAAGCAAGAGCATGCAAGTCCAGCTCTAAAGTTTGAACAGCTACCGAATATATATTGCAACAGACAAAGCTAGAAAATTACAAGTGAAAGGGTTTATCACAATATTCAATTCTGATCTCGCTCTCCAACAAACCTACCACATGGATTTTGGATACGTTTACATGTATGGCAGCATTTTTATACTGCAAAATATCACAGGACTGTATGTTATGGAGAGAAAAAAAACCCAAATCAATTCAAGCAAACAGAGTTGTTTCTAGCAAAGTTATAAAGAGGAGAAATTAATAGTCCTGAGTCTCTGCCCACCTCCTCCACCCAGGCAGCAAGGCTGGCTCTGCCTACCCTTCCAACCCCTGGCTTCTCTTCGGCGCTTCCCTGGGAGGCACCGACACACCCTGCACTCCGACGCACTCCTTGGGATATTTCTCTGCCAGCAGCAGCTGGACACCCATGCCAGCACCGGGACGTATGAACACATCCACCGGCCTTTTCGCCCTCACTCACTCTCACAATCGGTTCCTTTTGGTGCTTGACAACAGGACCAAACCCCCCCAAC